>JAAAKG020160546.1:0-29390 GCA_010014905.2 Druon quercuslanigerum | reverse complement strand
TATATGTATGTATGTATAGAAAGCCCTCATCTTGGGTAATATATCTACGTTTTGAATAAGTAGGTTAAGTGATAGTTATATTGAAGCTCAAGAGAGAAATGAAAGGATATTGATCCACTTACTTGCTTATTTAATAATACACATTCTTATTATCGTCGTTAAATTTATTATTTGGCTGCACAGTCTTAAGATTTAAAATAAAAATGCACTTCCTTTGGCATTCAATCACTATACATTACCAAATTATTGTAATAACTTTTCTGAAACCGGCTAATATAGATAGATAAGATATATCTTTTATTATGTAACATGCATTTATTATATGTGAAATTGGACGCTGCAACCTATTTTTTTCTCGTTATGACTCTGCAGAAGTGCACTTAGAGTGTGGTCTTGCGTAACTGCGTGGTCTTATAAGGACGATTAATTCGTTTTGAAATCGCGGATTATCGAAATTCCGTGGGTGGCTGTGATAAATCCGTGGTATTAGGCAAGACTTTGATCTGAAGTTCCTTCGATATTTCACGCGGTCGAGAAAACTGCAAGTATGTATGTTTATGCGTGTACGATTACTTTCACTTCGCATGTTGTACGTCACCTTCCCAGTCAATGAAACGCGTGTGGACAAAATAATTACCACAAAATACTCAATGAAAATGTTGCGAGGCGTGATTGCCGATTCAGTGTGCAACTGTTGAGAGAGCAAAGAGCCAATTAACTAAATAGAGATATAAAGTTGGGTAGTCAATTTAACTGTAACTTCTAAAATTTGAAGATATGAGTAGAAGTAGGGTAGAATCAGTCTTCATAGTCTTTCCCCTATTCCCCTTTTGAAAAGAATTTTTCTTTTCTCATCCGTTTTAAAGTTTTTTGTTTTTTGTCGGTCAGAAATAGTTCATGAAAAGAATGGGCATGAGAATTTTTGGGAGAAGTACTTTAAGTAAATGTCCAGAATAATAAACCAAAAATGTATAAATTTACAATCAAAATCTGTTGTTCTTTCCCAAAATATCCTATATTAAGATTAGAATTCTGTTCTTTAAAAATTTGTATTCAAGGTAAATGAAGAATTGCTCAGGGAAAAGGTGACTGTTTTTTTTTTGTTTAAAAATGCAACCATTTTTTTTTTATAATTCATCTTTGTATGTTGAAAATTATTATTTTCTATTAAATAAAATCATTTGATTGAAATTGTATATTTTGTTTCGAAAACAACTGTTTGGTGGGAAATTGTTTTTTTTTTTTTGTTGAAAATTTAACTTCCTTGTTCGAAAATGATCTTTCTTGTTGAAAATGATATTTTTGTTGTTAAAAATCCTTTATAGGTTGATAAATCAAGTGTCTTTGAAAAATAGTGTTTTTGGCTTAAAAATTCAGGCGTTTGGTTGAAAATACAACTGTTTCGTTACGAATTCATTCTTATGTTGAAAATCTAACTATTTGATTAAAAATGCGTTTCTTATGCTGGAATGTTCAACTATGTGGTTGTCGTAAATGAAATTGTTTGATTGAAAATGGGTTTTGTTTTAATTGAAAATTCATCTTTTTTGGTTGAAAGTTCAAGAATTTAGTTAAAAATATATAACGTTTCATATTAAATTGAATAAGTTACCTATACTAATTTAAAAAAAATTATTTTCCTATTATTCCCCTGTGTTAATGAAAAATTATCCATTTTCGCTTTTTTGAGAGCAGTTTGGATTGTGAAGTCTGTAGACTGTAATTTCATTATTCTTGGTAATTTTCGTCCGAGTTTAGAACGCAAGATGATATTTTTGTGTAAGGAAAAGTTGGAGGTTACTGAACGTTTGATCTTTTCTGATTTAACTACTGTGTGCAGCATGTTTCTGCCCTCGACTTACATACTCGTATTTCGGTCTAAGCGTCTACCAAGGTATACTGCCCGGATATACATGTGTACACGTGCTCACCACATGTCTGGCAATTTTTCTAAAGACAAGCCGGACCTTGAACACGTGTTCCTTATGCACTCCGAGTGATACCCTAACAAAGGTTTTTCAATAAAAAACGGGATTTACTTCCTTGATGCATTTCAATTCGGTTCATTGAACTTGGACCGGAAAACATTATAAAGATAGACGAGATTTTCTCTTCTCAGAGACAAAGTAGATATTTATAATTTTAAATCGTCACACCAGCATGCACGCAGAGACTATCTGGATTTTTGACAACTTTTAGCTCTAAAGTAGTATTAAACCATCTAATGCTGATAACGAAATTTTATTGACAGTTACTTTTTATCTTTAAAAGTAATAAAAATAGTTGGATCTGTAGATGTTCGCCTGATCGAAAATAATTTTAAAAAATTTCAGTAAAACGAGCTGTCTATTTGATTTTGAAATCTTCAATGTTAATTTATCAATTAAAAGATGAAAAATACAATTTTTATGGATTGAACAATCAATATGATACGATTTTCAAATTAAATTTGGTTAAATTTTAACTTTTTTATATATCACTTTGTAGAAAATTTCATGGCGCATCTTTTTTCTGCCGGCAAAAAAGTTTTACCTTTAACCGTTTCTGTAAAAAAAGCAAAAAAACTTAATTTTTCAGACTAGCAAATTTCATAAATATTTTCACTGTAACTCGCTCCGTTAGACAAAGTTCTTTATATTTTAAGATAAAAATTTGGGAACTATTATTTGAAACTGTCCTTAAAATAATGTGCATATAAAAATTTATTAGTTTTGTTAAATAAAAACTTCTAAATTTTATTGACAAGCAGTACCAAAATAACCTTATAGACAATTTTAAAACACTTCGTTTATCGAGGAAGTTTTGAGTAAGCCCAAGCTTCCAGCAAAAGAAATTCTTGGTAGGATATAAATAAGTTTTCTGAAAAGTTTTACCCTAATTGAATCATTCGTTAACAAAATAGGATCATTCAAATAGCACTAACCGAGGACGTGAGGGGCAATAACTTCGGAGCCTGGTTGCACCGGGCTGTTTAGCCAGTTAAAATACAACTATTCTTGTATACAATGTAGATAAAATTGTATTTGGTTCCTAAAAAAATAAATCTATACATTTTGAAAATGAGTAACTAAAAAAGTAAATGTTGCGATTGCTAGAAAGTCTAACTGGAGGTAGAAAAATAATTAGAAACAAACAAAATAGGGCTTATAATATTAGCAAAGTAAAGAAAAACAAGGTATTTGTACGCACACTTTCTTCAAAAAGATAAAAATTTCAATACTTATGAATAAAAATATAAAAATAATAAAAAATAAATTATTGACTTTGAAGGTTATTTTCTTTATTATTTTCATTTCCTAATAATTTGCATAAGTATAATCTAGGGCATATTTTATATGCATACTACTGTAAACTAGTGGAAATAAAGGAAACAGAACTTTTTTTATTGAGTAATAAATTAAAAATATTAAGGATGTTTTCAGGATAAAATCTACGAGCACATTACTCAATTTTTAATTTGATTTATGAAATCAAAAAAGGTAGCCACATTGCTAAGTCTAACAAATTTTGGAAACGAAATATCAATTTAATATAGAAAGAAATTTAAGACGTAAATATTTAATGGGAAATAGTTGATCTAAGTTTTCCATTTTATTTTATCTTCAGAAATCAGCCATAATGTTTATTTAATCTCTATAATACTGATGTATCGGTTTATTATGTTCTTTATAAGATTGTCTACGAACTCCATTCATGCTGTTTTTACAAAAAGTATTTAATATGTTCTAAACCATTTTTATTTCATTACTGGTATAATTACTAACAAGTTTAGTCTGAATAAAAACCAGTAAAATGAAATTCTACAAAAATTTTAAGAAAAAAATAAGTTATTGGTAGCTAATTTAACTTTTTGGTTAAAAATTAACTTTTTTGTTAAAAATTTATAATTTTTGTTGAAAACTCATCTCTTTTAGTAGAAAATCGATTTTTTTGTTTAAAAAATTATTTTATTAAAAATAAAAATTTTTACCTAATAGTGTAAACAAATAAATAGACTAAAATAATTCCAGCCCAGAGGCGACGACTGTAGTAGAGCAGGTCGAGACTCCGAAGTTGTCACCTATCACGCAGTCGATCAATGCTATTAGAATGCTCCTATTTTGTTAAAGAGTAAGTATAATAAAGAAAATAACCTTCAAAGTCAATAATTAAATTAGGGTAAAACTTTTCAGAAAACTTAATTATATCATACTAAGCAATTTTTATTTCTGGAAGCTTGGGCTTACTCTAAATTCCCTGGATAAACGAAGCGTTTGAAAATTGTCTAACGTTATTTTGATACTGATTGCCAAACATATTTTAAACTTTTTCATTTACCAAAATCCATAAAATTTCAATTTTCAACTTTATCTTTCGGAGCGAATTGACGTGAAAATATTTAGTAAATTTGCAGATCTGAATAATTATTATTAGTATTTTTTTACAGAAACGGTAAAAGATACAACTTTTTTGCCGAGAGAAAAAATATGCGCCATGAAAGTTTACTTTTATTATAGAAAAGTAATATTTTGTGCTTGAAATCAATAAATTTTTAATTTTTTTGCTTTTGCTATTTGCAAATTTATGTTTTGCGTATTTTAAATATTAAAATTATGGGAATAGATTGCAAGAAACTATGTTTTGGTATATAACTAACTCTTTTTTCCAACAAAAGTGAGATATAGCACATTAAAATGCTGGCCTTTGAACACAGATTGAAAGTAAAGTTTTGTGGACACAATGTGACAGTAAATATATGGTCTTTTTCACCAAAAAAGACTTTTCTGAATTCCTTTTCAATCCACTGGGAATGAGCGTCTGGGACCATTTTAATCTGTGGCAGAAAGACATAAAAATGTAATATCTCAAGATACGTCTATTGCATCTCCTCCCCTCTCTCTCTCTTTCCCAACCTCCCAAAAAAGTGCCAGTTTTAACTTTATGAACCTGTTTACTATAAAACATAGTCATTACATTCAATCGAAAAGTGAAGATAAGAAATCTGGTTGTGAGAAGTGTAAATTTTTTACATTTATTGACACTTATTATTAAATAGGTATATGTAGTTTTAATAGTTGCTATATTAAATTTTTTTGAATTTTGGACGGTTTGGTTTTGAAATGTGTAATTCAGAAATGTTTGATGTTAACAGTTGGATCAATTCCAAAATTATTCTGTTTTGAAAGCTTGAATTATAATTTGAACTTTTACTTGTTCAATCCAAAACGTTACAAACAAAGTTGAGTATACCTGGAATTTTTACTTAATGGTGATCCTATAAGTCTGTTTTAAAAAAAGAGACCGGAACAAAAAAAGTTGTTTGTCAAAGGATGAAACATACCGGTTTTCATCCTCGTACCTCACCCCCGCATTTATTATTAGCTCTAATTTTGGCAATTAGCCTATCACCATCTTCATTCATGCTCCTACTACTTCGGTGGATGGCAAAAATAAATTCTGAGCTGACTGCATCTTAAATAAACCTATACTTGGGTATTTGACCTCTCTTCTGGAATCTCGACTTCAGGCGTCAATCCGTGAATATGTGGTCGATTGTCCACTCAAAAATTGAATATGATCAAATTTTTACTCTTATCGTGTATCTAGCGGACGTAGGTCAGGGAAAAGTCACGAATTTTGAAAAAAGTTACCAAAAGTCAGGGATTTTTTATTCGAGGCACTTTAAATATTTCTCAAAGATAATACATTTTAAAATTTTTAATTAAATTTTCAGTTTGTGTTATTGCGTTTATAAGAGATTTGGCATTAAAAATGATACAAGATTAAGATTCTGATCTTTAACTGTTAATGCTAATATATTTTCGTTCTATTTATATATTTTTTCAGCTGTTTCATCCTTCTGAGGATTATATTTTTAGTTCACAGTTTTATTATTTGCTTGAAAATCAACATTTTTGTTAAAATGTCATCCTTTGTGGTTGGACATTGAACTCTTTTGTTGAAAATTCAACTATTTTGGTAGAAAATTCAAGTTTTGTTTTAATTCATATTTTCGTGTTCAAAATTCAACTGAATTCATTGTTTTTCTTTTTTTAAATTCGTATTTTTGGTTTAAAAATTCATCTTTAGTAGATATTTTATTTTTTTTGTTGTAAATATGTGACTGTTTGGTTGAAAATTTATAGTTTTTGGTAGGAGACTCAACTAAAAATTTAATTATTCCAGTTAAAGATTCAACATTTTAATTTAAGATTCATCTCTTTGATTGAACATTTGACTTTTTTGTTGACAATTTTTTTTTACATTCTCATTCATGAGAGTGTAATGTTATTGTCCAAATTTTCGATCTCTGGTCTTTAACGGATCTTTGCGTTTCGGCACTCACAGAGTCCGAAAATCATACAGTTTTGTCGGTGTCTGTCTGTATGTCAGTCTCTCTGCCTGTATGTATGTATGGGTTACCTTAATGTTGTAGCCACGCGAACTTTTAAAGGATTTGTCCAATCGAAACAGCCTTTAATGCACTTCTGAAGGTTCCCATAATGAAGGTTAAGTTCGTTACGCAGATATTTCCAACTAAAATTTAAAAATTTAGAGCATTTTCAAAATTTGAAAATTTTTTTCTTTAAATTTTAAAAAAATTTGCTCATAGTTTCTTAAAGACGGGTAGAAGGCTTGCAAATTATTTGAATAAAATTTTAAATTTCGATGAAAATTAGAAAAATTATGTACTTCTGAAAATATTTTTCTGATAAGACTAGGAAATTCCATTTAAATTTTTCACTAGATATCAAATATATTTTGAAACTATCTAAGTTAAACTGTTTGATTAGACAAAAATTCAAAGTTAGAGCTTTTTTAAAATTTGACACAAATTTTTTGAGTTTTAGAAACTTTTGTTAGATTTTCTGGTACACGGCAAAAAGAGTTGCAAATTAACGTAATGACATTTTTAAATTCAATAAAAATGTTAAAATTTATTAGTTTTTCAACATTTTGAAAATTTTCAAAAAAAGGAACAAAAAATTTTAATAGGTTAAGAAATATCAATCCAAATTTCTACTAGATATAAAATATAGATGTATTTCGCAGATTTAATTACTTTAGTTGACAACTTGACTATTTTTTTTGCATTTATTTTTTATTTTTTGTTTTATTGAAATTTTAGCTTCTTCATTTACCGTTCAATATCAATTTTTTTTAGTTCACCATTCAACTATTTGTGTAAAAATTCCTTTTTTTTTACGAATTCGTTGTTTTGTGGAAATTTGTGTATTTTAACAGATAATTTGTCGGTTTAGATTGAAAATTCATATCTTTTTGTTTAAAATTCAACTATCTTCTAAAAAATTCAATTATTTAGTGACAAATTCAACTGTTATTTTTTGTTTAGTGTGTTTTATTTTTAATTTATGGGAAGAGATTGCAAGAAACTATGTTTTGGTATAACTAACTCTGTTTGGCAAAGAAAAAAGTGAGATATAGCACATTAACATGATGCTGACCTTTGAACACTAATGGTCAGGGAATATTAAAAATTGAGGAGGAAAGAATCAGGGAATTTTGAAAATAAAATTTTGCGGACACCATGTAACTGTAAATATACAATCTTTTCCAACAAAAAAGACTTTTCTAAATTCCCTTTGAATCCACTGAGATTGAGAGAGTTGCGACTATTTTAATTTGTGACAGAAAGACATAAAAATATAATCTCTCAAGATAACTATATTGCATCTCCTCCCCGCTCCCTCCCAACCTTCCAAAAAAGTGCCAGTTTTAACTTTATGAACCTGTTTACTATAAAAGATAGTCATTACATTCAATCGAAAAGTGAAGATAAGAAATCTGGTTGTGAGAAGTGTAAATGTGATGTTGTTATCTTAGTCATGCTGAATCCATTATACTTTGTACGAGTTGATTTACAGGTCAGGTACCTGAACATGGTGTTTGGAGTGGCCAGGCGAGAATTCTTTTATCTTGACGGTATTCAATTCCCGCTCTTCGGCGGGTTATCGAATTTCCAAGGTGTTATGTGGACGTACATTTGTTTTATTTTATTGGATTTTATTACCGATCAATTACACCTAATGACACCGATCTCGCGGTTTCACTTAGCTTTTATAGCGCTATCTAATTAGGATCAGGGACAGAAAAATGTCCGCCTCTATCGATCTGTCGATCAATGTCCACCACCATGGAAAGATCGCCGCGTCGCACCGGTCCGTTCTCCACTCAACCCACTTACACTGCAGCGAAATCACCTACTATATGAGAGTTTCTCTTAGGACAAGTGCAAGTAAATTATATTCAGTTTCCAGGAAAGTTGAATCGGAATGAGAGATTCGAATTTGATTTCTCGTATTGATTTTTCACATAATTTTATTTTTGTAGCTGATTGCAATAGCATTAGAGGAGTGCAGTGATTTGTTTAAATTTTCAATACACATTTAGATACACTTAGAAAATTGCATTTTTCGAAATACACTTAACCCCCGATATAAGACGGATTATGGAAATGGCTTGCCTTGACCTTGATCCTAACACGGGGGAATCTAAACGTTAACAGACAGGGCCGTATGAGTAATTTCTGTTGGATTTGGACGCATGACGCAACCTGATAGTTTCGGCCACGCGGCTCCTCTCATTACGAAACTGTACATCACACCGGCTTAATTTCTTCAGATTATTACAAATTAGAAAATCAAAGTAACTCCTTTCTTTTAGAAAAAAATGGATCCAAAACTTACGTCAAAGATTTACCTTCATTCTTTCCCATATTCCCCTCTTGTCCCCTTTTCAAAAAAATTTCTCTTTTTCCCATTATTTTCAAAAAAATATCTCCCTCTTTCTTGTTTTTTTTTTGTTTAAATGTGAACTCTCGTGTAGAAAATTACCTTCGTCGAGTTGCGTGCAGTTAAGGCATTGTCTGGACTATACCGTCTAATCTATACCGTCTTTTCAGGCCCTAATCAGGTGCTGGCTAGCCCCTCATGACAAAACACTTTTCTATGTGCCTCATACAAATATTGTTTGTACATTCCCAAAAGGAGGTAGGGTTTTTTAAAGTATCAAAACGAAAAGTGAACACTAAAAAAGTACATTTTTTCCTCATCATCTAGTCGGTTTTTTCAGGCCCCAATCGGGTGCTGGCGAGACCTTCAGGCTCAATAAATTTTTCAAGTGCCTCCTTAAAATATTTTTTTGTACATTTCCAAAAAAAGCAAGGATGTTTAAAAAAATCGAAAGTGCAAAATGATATCTAGAAAAAAATTGTTTTCCTCGTTAAGTATTTAACATCGGATTTACCTGTTTTGTAGAAAATTCATCTTGTTTGGTTGAAAGAAACTATTTTTTATTTATAATCAAAATATGTTTTGGTTTAAAGTATCGACTATTAAATTTTTCAGTTGAAATTCAATTGTTTTATTTAAAGTTCATCTCATTGTTTGGATATTTAACTATTTTGCTTCAAATTCCTTTTTTTTTTGGTTGCAAATTAATTTTATTACTGAAAATATAACTGCATTTTGGTTGTTCGAAAATTCTTTGTTTCGATTGAAGATTCAACTCTGACACAAAATTCTATTTTATTGCAACTTCGTTTCTTTTGATATTCGAACTATTTGATAGAATGTTATATTTCTTTAATTCAACTATTTGGTTATAAATTCATCGTTCTTGGCTGAAACGGAACCTTTTGTTTAAAAATTCATATTTTCGTGTTTCAAAGTCAACAGCTAAAGCATATGAACTTTTAGCTTAAAAATTCTTTTGATGCAAATTAGTTTTTGTTGTTGTTGAAGATTAATCTATTTGGTTGAAAATAAATCTTTGTGTGTTGCATATTCAACTATTTGGTTGAAAATAGTTTTCGTGAAAAAATCACCTGATTTCCCCATTTTGAAGTCACTCAGGGCTGTGAAGTTTGCAGTAGTAAAAAAAAAAAAGTTTAATTCAAGTATTCAAATACATATGTGCATTCTAGAAAAATTAGCCAGGGAAAGTTGCACCAGTATTTTCACGTAACTGAAATTATTAAAAGGTTGAAATACGTACGCTTCAAGCAATTTACCCCCTCCCCGTTAAAAATAAACAGAAATTAATGCATATCGATTTACTGTAATTATTAATATTTGAGAATAAATAAACAGGTTCAGCGACAAGAAAACTCTTAATTACATTCGTTAGACGAGTTTTCTCCAGGAAAAAATATATCTCGAACTCCATGTCGAATATAGATTGTCGCTACGAATAGTCGATACGCATTCAAATGAATTCTGTCAAAATTATTGGTACATTCATCAACAAAGTTATGGCTATCATTACGACATAATGTACCTCAATTTATTCATTTTTCTACAAATTTATAGCAAACATTTTAATAACAAACAAGTGTTTATGAAATCCTTAATTTATAATTGGCCGTGTCTATTTGTACCGCAAAAATGAGGCTATTTCTACATCTTAAAAATAAAAAAAGTAACCACATCCATTTAAGTCGCAGCAGCATATATTGTAAACTATAAAGTAGTTGGCACTACTATTTTTTTAGTTGTCCCTTCAAATTATTATTTGCAGAGCCGCAATGATAATTTATAAGTAAACGTGATCAATAAATTTCAGCTGAAAAAATTATCTGGTCTATAAATCTGGGTGAAAAATGTTTATTGAGGGTGAAATTGATGTGATTGAAAGTGTGAAATACAAGCACTTAGTATCAGCTTCACCCCTCATGTTTTTCATTCCAATTCAACCTTGCTACAAATCTCGAGGGTCGTCGATATGAATCAAGTCTGGTGGCTTTTTCAAGGTTCTTCCTTGCATATATGTATATATAGATATACGTCATTCGTAATGAAGGAATTTTGGTTTTTCTGCACACTGGTCATGATTTATATTTCGTGTGGGCGTTCCGTAACTACGAACGGATAAGTGAGATAACTCTTGGTGGTTGCCGTTGTAAAAACAGCATATGCTCTGAAAGGACAAAAGAAAGAAAATCGCCCCCCCCCCCAATCCGTGACCTCGTTATCAGAATTTCATTACCGACTTTCTCCGCTTGACATTGAAAGTATTTTTTCAAAATTGGGAAGTTGTTTTTTTGTTTTTTCGAGTGATTTTCCAGCTTGAAATGTGCACATGGAAATGCAATTGATAATAGTATTCTTTTTTTATTGTGAAGAAAAATAACAAATAAATTGTTTCTGGCTTTTATATTTTTGTGATATAATCTTAATCTTTGATCATTAATAATAGAAAAAAATTACATTACAGAAGGGTCGTCAGAAAATTCTTTTCTACTTCTTTTTTACATTTTTTAATATGATTTTAAAAATTTTATTAAAAAATTAAGTTGAAAATAACTATTAAAACAGAGTTGATAATTCAAAATGGAGTTTCCCTTCCTGATGGACAGAAATTACTGGCAACCAAAATTTGTTCAAATTCAAAGGTACCTTGAACGCAAGAAAGAATTTCAATAAAAATTGTTATGTAACAAGTGCTGAAAATTCTACAAATTTAGATGCTCAATTTTTTCAACTTCAATAAAATTATTCAATTTTGTAAACTTTTAATTATAAAGATCTTACATTTACCCTTTCAAAATCGTGTAATTTTACACCTTAAGCTTTAACTTGAAAATTTTTTAATTTAAAAGATGAACTTTTTAAACGTTTGTATTTGGGATCGTAATTTATATAGTATGGTATATTATTCTGAAATTCGAATTGCCAGCTTAAAATTCCCTAACCGGCAACGATTAATTTAAAAATTTTATTTCTTGAAGGCGTCTGATTAAAAATTGTTTCTGTTATTTTCTTGGATTTTTAGCAAATTAAAAAGAATTGAAGTGAAGAAAAATGCAATATAATAATAATAGAAAATTGTCGTTAATTAATTGTGCATTCTATGAAGAATTCAGCGTAATTTAATTTAATTGGTGATCAGTCACATTTATTTCCGAAGCGTGACGAGAAAGTCAAGCATTTCAATTTCCTCTTTTATCTGTCCCTATTTTTCTTTTTTTTATTTGCTTCTTTTTTTGTAATTGGCGCACAGGCCGCCGCTGGTAATTAGGACTATCCTCGACGAATCGACTCACGTACCTCCTCTATTCAATTGACAAAATGATTCGATTAATCTTCATTTACGAGGACAGTGTGATTGTCTTCGCGAGATTGTAAGATCACGAAGGATTTCGTGCTAACAGTTAATTCCTTATTTGACGCGAACCCCCGCACTCGACACGTATTTGCACGTGTGTGGATAAGTATCAGTTTTGTGGTCCGAGAAATTTGTTATGCAATCCTTATTTTCGAACTTTTCTTTTCCGCATTGTGTGTCAGTTAGTGGCAGCCGTGTGTCAGTGTATGGCAACATCAACAGTGGGTCGCCACCAGTTTAGAATAGATTGTTTACGTTTCCAATGGCTGATTTAATCCCAAGGCCATTGCAAGTCAACCCCCGAAGCTGCTCTTATATTGGCGTTCTTGTGTAACAAAGAAACTTTTTATAGACCAACAAATTTATATTTCACTGAGGGTCGCAAAGAGCAACGAACAAATGATATTTTCAGTTACACATTTTTTTTATTTAGTTGAAAGTTCAACAATTTTATCGAAAAGCTATCATTTTTGGTTGAAAATTCAACAATTTTGTTGAAAATTAATGGTTTTAGTTTAAAAATTCACCTGTTTTTGTAGAACTTTCATTTATTGGATAAAAGTACAAGGGTCTCATTCAGAATTAATCTTTTTTGTTTGAGCATTTATTTACTTTGTTAAAAATTCTCCTATTTTTGTCGAATTCAATGATTTTTTTATTTAAAATTAAACAGTGTTGTGGTTAAAGTATCTATTATTACATTACTCATTAAAAGTTAATCTTTTTGGCTAAAAATTCGTTCTTTTGTTGTTAAAAATTAATTGTTTTATTTTAAAAATTTTACTTTATTCTAATGAAAGATACATTATTTTAGTTGAAAATTCATCTCCTTGGTTGAAAGTTTTAACTTTTTTTGAAATTGATCTCTTTTATTTGGAAATTCGACTGCTTAGGAAATAGTTGAACTAGTTTGTTAAAAAATAATGTTATCTCTTTGAATGAAAATTCAACTGTTTTTTTGGAAAATCAATTATTTTTTTGGTTTAAAATTAATTGTTTTTATGAAAATTTAACTTCTTCAATTTTAAAAAAAATTATTCCTTTTTGGCTGAAAAATTCATCTGTTTAGAAAAAATGTTTTGTACAATATACGACTTTTCAAGTCGAAAATTGCACTTTTTTTGTTTGAAGTTTAATCTTTCTTGTTCCAAAATTCGACTAATTGGTTTAACATTCATCTTTGTAGATAAAAAATTCAAGCATTCAAGTATTCTGTAGAAATGTGGTTTCGTGCATTAAATTTTTAGTTGTTTGGGTGTAAATACAACTGTTTGGATACAAATTAGATTTATTGTTGTTGAAAATTTAACTGTTGGGTCGAAAATTCATCTTTCTTGATCGGAAATTAACTTTTCAGATCAGAATTCATATTTTTGGGTTGAAATGAAAATGAATTTATTTGTTTGAAAGTTTGTTCTTTTGAATTGAAAATTTATCTTTTGCGGTAAGAATTGTTTTATTCCGTTTATATAAGATACTATGTTAAAAAATATTACAGGATTAAACTGCTGGACTTTGAATGTTAGCGGTTATAAAAAATGAAAAATTGATTTGACTGCTTTAATGATGTTGTTTTCTTTTTCTGTTTCAGGTGAGTTCAGAACAATTGTAAAAGAGATCCAGATATGAATTTGTAAGTGAACATACTTCCTCATAATATCGGACTCACGAAACTTTTAACACTTTTTTTTTAAACAATGCAACTAATTTCAAAGCTTGTATAATATTTTTAACGATTTCAAGGGATTTTACGAGAATTTCAAAGATTTTGAGGGATGTTAGGGACTTTCAAAGAATTTATAAAGACTTTAGGTAGTAAATAAAGTAGGATGCAATTTTAAGGAATTTCAGAGTTTTTATCGGATTTTATGGAGTATAAAAACATTTTTATGATTTTGAAACGATTTATATGAATTTGGCAACATTTATAAGAATGAGAAAATTTCAAAGGATTTAAAAAACGATGTGTATTTTAAAAGATTTCAATCACTAAAAAATTTCAAATGTTGTTATGGTATGTACAAAGTTTAAAGTTATTTCACGGGTTTTTACAATCAACTGATTGTTTTTAAATATTTGTAGTTAACAATAAAATAACAAATATTATAGCTTCAAAATTTTGAAAGATTATTCAATTATTAATTATAAATTTATTTTTTCAAAATATCGGCTAAGTTTGATAAAAATTCGAGTTTTAAATTATTTTTTCCAAACCTGAAATTCATCAAATTGTTCAACTATGGTTTTCTAAGAATTGTAAACGGTTTCCATATATTTCAAGGGATTTCACCATATTTAATGGACTTATAGGATTGTAAGCAATTTTTAAAATGCCAAGTGATTAAAGAAAATTGACGAGTTTTCAAAAAAAAAAAAATTAGAGGATCTCAACAGATTCCAAGGGTTCTTTAAGCATTTCAGTGGATTTCAAACTTTTTAGGGTGTTTTAAAAGATTCGTTTTAAAAGATTCATTTTAAAAGATTCGATTTAAGACGATTTTATGGGATCTGTATGTTATTTTCCAGATTTAAAAAATACACCAAACTCTCGCTTTTAGTCAACTTTCGGGGATTGTCTTCAAATGGCCTTGGACTGATTTCGGGGGGATAGAAACGTAAACACTGAGGGCCGCCTGACTCGTTTCCAATTGGAATATATATATTTATTCCAATTTCTGTCCTGAGAAACTGCAGGAGCCGGCAGTTCTAGGAAGGCTGAGAACGGGGTGACTGAAAGCGAGAGTTTGGTGGAGTTCATTTCTCGATTTAATAATTTAAAAATTGCATGATACTATATTGCTACTATTTTTTAAAATGTGTGCCACTATTGATACTTTTTGAATTTTTCCAGTATGCCCAAGACCCGTAATTACAAACCAAGCAGTTTTCAATTAGGGTATCCCAAAATCTGGAATAAATCAAAAATTATGTTTCCCTGCAATAATGTTTAATGTGCGTAAAAGTTTAGTACAGAAATGGCCACCATTTATAGAAATACGTAGGCGTTAGTTACGAATTACGTAAGTCAATGCACGTAAGATTTAAGTCGAAGTACTATCGTGTCTCTCGAGGCTACAGCGCTACAGGATCTAGATATATCGGGGACATGTACGGAAGGAATGAATGCAATACATTAATACCCACATGTCCTGTAAAAATGCATTAAACGTAAATGGATCTTCCGCCTGATCGACTTTGCTCGATAAGATCACAGAAAGAGATTCTTTGCTGAAATGGCCATGTCAACATTTAAAACTAAATCAACTCTTTGTCAGAAAAAATAATAAAAATAAATAAAAAATGTGTCAACTAAAAAACAACTCTATTAATCATACTTTCCATCGCAGTACAGAATATATTATAGTAGCTTTAATAAAAACAGCAAAACTCTGGCTGTAAAACCTCATAATTGCCAGCCACTGCAATCGCTATGTAAATATATTGGTTGTCTCAGTTTAATGACACCCATAGGAAGTGATTAATTTGCCTCATAAAAATTATTTTCTGTTAATTTTACAAGGACTTTTAATTAACTTAGTTTACAAGTCCTTTCTCAATATCCAATTTTCTTTTCAATCTTATGCAAACAGGATTTGAGAAAGTTGCATAATTTTTCACACTTTTCGCGACGATCTGCAAATAATTAGTATCTGATGACGGGAATAGTATGAATTAGTAAGGAGAAAGTCTAGCATCCGCGTCTCAACCTAGACTATAATTTTCTGATAATTGCAAGATTATCAGCTTGGTAATTGCAAATTGTGATGTTGCTTCGGAAACGCACGGTTTCATTCGCAGCGATTATAACGCCTGCTCTGTGAATGATAGACATATATGCGTGGGATCTTACGTCATGAAATAACCGATCATAAAGTGTGCAGTTTTACTTTAAAGTTTAAAGTGTAGACTCCAGATTGTAGAGCATAAGCTCACCTGTTTATGGCCAGCTTCGATGTCCATCTCGGAAAGCTGTAAAGCCGATTAACCCAGATATACTGGTATAACTATACGATTTACGTAATTCCTTCGGTTCGGTCACCGTTACTGCACTTGGAGCCTTAAGTTATGATTACTTTGAAATGCATTCCTCACGAAAGAAGTCACAAATCGCACACTCGAAATCGTAAATCTTTAAGATGAATGACCTCGGAGAGAATCTGATTTTAAAATCTCACTAACTCAAAATAGATGGATTATACAATCTTCAAAGATTGACTCTTACATTGTAGAGATCATGTATCTACCAAATTAAGTCACTGCATACTTTTCTCTTTGCTTGGTTTAATTTTATATTTGCATTTGCATTCATATCTTATCTTGGAGTAGTACATGAGCCAATGGGTGAAAGTGGTCGCACTGGAGCGAAATTTCCGGTCGCGACAATATAAGCCTCGAAACCTGTAATTAAAAAGAACCTCTGTATCGTAACCGGTAGTATTTATTAAGTACCGGCACATAAATACATTGAACCCATTTTTAGTCTGGGTATGTCCATTAGAAACAATAAGACGACACGCCTTGTGTTACATTGTTGACGCCCATTTTGCGAAGTGGGTAATTAGTTTTCTTCGCGATTATTATTCTGATCATGTTTTGTGTCAATGAAGCTCGAGCATGATTGTTATACTTCTTATTAACATGCATTACAAGATAAATTTTCTAATATCGAGATAATAATGTTTTAACAGTATGTATTGTTTTTGAAAAGTAGTAATTGGCGATGTTTCAAATAGTATAGTGCTGGAATATTGTATTCTTGCATATAGAGGTCTCGCTGTAGCGAGTTCAGAGAAAAACCGGAGGGTCCAAATTTTGCAGGTAATAGGTCAAGCAGGATAATTGCGAGGAAGGTACACCGAATGGAGGTAAACTCTCCGTGGTGAATCGCAGATATCTCCGGCGGACTCCGCTTGAGGCCGCACGTTACACGCCTGTAATCACGGAAAGTTTACCTCAGTTGTGTGTTTACACTCAAGCTGACTATTATTCTGCATAAACGATTTCTTGCCATGTTTCGTACCCCAGTTTTTTCTGTGTTCGATTCCCAAGATGTTAGTGAGATTTCTTCATTTTTTCCACATGCTTTTAAAATATTCATCCAATATTGCGCCTTTCAATGTAGCTGCAGATACCTGCAAAATGATTGGGTATTTTTTTAACGAATATTCACTCAATGTCCTGTGTGGGACATACACATTTTTGGAAATAAAATCCAATACTTCTGAAAAATCCAATACTTTCTTTCAAAATTCTAGCTCAGTATGATTAGCAAAAAATTATTACCGCGAATAATTTTCATAACCAATAACAGCCTACTTACAATACAATTTTTTGAAAGTTTGCTGTTATTGTATCTGTAAAGTCTAAATTGCGCAGTTTAGAGATCGGACTTTTCAAGGGCAAAACCAGTTTTTATGATAAAAACACTCAAGCTAATATGTATATCTTTAAATTATTTCTTATTTTATTGATACGATTGAATATAAATATAATTGACATTAAAAGGATATCCTGAGGATATTCTGAGATATCCTTGGGACATTCCAGGGATATCAAGATTTCCGCCCTCTACGATGTTTTCTATATTATTTTTTTCTGATTAACAATATTAAAAACAATTTTTATAATCTGGCTTTTTGCCAGGTTGGGCTTGGGTATGAAAGTAAATTGTCTGAGTTTAAGTTGCGAGCATAAACAGATACATGTTTTTAACCAAACAACATTTAAATAATTAATTAATTCCATGCCTTTTACCAACATATCCAAATAAAATTATTCGTACATTTTTTTAAAGATAGTTTGTACTAATGTATGTCATGATTGCATGTTGAATATGACTTAGTTTGCAACTTGTACGTTTCGTATGATATATTAATCTGAATAAAATTGCAAGGTTTCAAAAAAGTATAAAATGTAGGATAAATGGCTGATATAATCCATCTTGTAATTTCAATTAAAATAAACATCTTAAATTTTAAATAGAATCTAAACAAAATTCAGTTTAAATTTTAAAAAATCCAAATTGTTGCACTAATTTAGAAGTCAAAATCTTCAGTTTCGTTTAAAACTTGGTATAGTGGACCATCAGTCATATAAATTCTCAAATTTCAACTTGATTGTATACACAAATTTTTTAGATTAAAGTGTTCAATATTAAACAGGACTGCGTTTGAAATCGAACTTTGAATTGAAAGCGTTGAATAATTTTAGATTGAAATGTTCAAAATAATTTTATTTGAAATAATAGTTGAACGACTATTAATTCAGAATGAACAAAATCGAGTGACGAAAATATTTTTAAAGAACAATTTCCAATTGATATCCTTAATATAACTATATAATTTAAAATTCCATATTACCATTTGGAATTGAATAATATTGAGTTAAACGCTTAAAACTTACTCATTTATTTTTCAAATGCAAATTTGTAATAGCTGATCAATTTTAAATATAAAGCGTTTCAGTTTAAATCATTTTATATTGAAAAATTCAAAATCGTTTGTTTTCAAATTAAAATTTTAAAAAAGCCTTTTATTATCTTGAACTTTATAAATCTTTTATTTTTATTATACTTTTATTTTTTTACTTTTAATGCTAGTCATGTAGTTTAACAATGACACTTTGAAAAAGAGACAATTTCAAATTTTATTATTTTCGATTACAACTTTATATACTTAAGTTCAAAAATTTTACATTACATAATTTAAAATTGAATTTATCCAAAGTTATAAATAACCTTTATACATATATAATTAAAATTTTGTCATAAGCACAATCGCGGGATTTTGCCGGAATCGGATGCTAGGTGAGATAGGTGGTTACAGTCTGTGACGGAATCAATACGACGATCCGGCAAAAGTCTCGTGCACCCTGAGGACACGGAGCGACCCAAGTGAAAGCTTGACACCTCCAAGAGCGGCGATGATTCTATTCATTCTCCTTGGCTATGATGTTTTTGTCAGCTGGTGCCAAGAATTCGATAACGAACATTGTTCACTTCTCGAGGTCAAGGAGAACTATGTCAGGCCTCAAGTGTGCATTTAAATTATTTAACTTACAAGATTTTCAAATTTAATCGTCTAAAATTTGACAATTGTTCTGCTTTTTGCAAAGCGGGGAAGATCCGGGAATTTTTCTCAGAAATTTGAGCGGCTACTGTGAATATTACAGATACTGATAAAAAAAGATACACATACTAAAAGCAATCATCTTTTCATTAACTCTCTTATTTTCAGATTGCACAAAGTACTCAGACAAAAAAAAAGTAATAGAAAGTAAGAAAATTAAGTCCTAGAAACTGAAAGAAACTTGTGGATACAATATTATCTAGTAACGACGCCAGTCTCCTTTTCGCAGCTGATTATTAGCCGAAAAGTGGTTGTCCATAAAATCGTAAAATATAGTGCATGAACAATATCGTAACTTCCGTAATATTCGCAGTAATAATGCCTGAACAAGAGTGAGTGTCACTCACTATTTAGCATCGTTAGCTATGCAATAATCGCCTAATAATTTTAGTATGTACTTTTCTGTAGCGTATTTGGTAACTAGATTCTTAAACGCACCTATCAATCATAATAATTTACCCACGGCAGACATATTGCTCACCCAAACCATAATTTCACTCATTATGTTATGTAGTAAACAGTCTGTTACGCTACTTCTTCCTCAAGAAAATTCTTTAATTTTTTTCTTTGGATCTTTAAGGAAAATAAATTGTTTTACACTACTTATTTTTACGACCATAGAAGGCTCGGGTCGTGCAACTTTTTTGTCTTTTTTCAACCTTCGAATTGAATAATTTCTATCTGTAATCTCCCCCTTTCCCCTTTTTTCGTTTTTTCATTTAAAGGGGAACTGAAATAATATAATTCATCCTTTTGGATTTGAAAATCCTTTTTTATAGTAGAAAAGTCACCTTGTTTAATTGAAGTTCATGTTTCATGGTTGAAAATGAACTTTTTTGTTGAAAATTTAACTGTCTTCTAAAAACCTCCTTTTTTGACATGGAAATTAAACTATTTTTTAGTAACTATTGTCTAACTAGTGTCTTCTGATCACGGCCAAAGTATTTCGTTAAAAATTAATCTTTCTTGCTTGAAAACAATCTTTTTCTTTAAATTCAACTTTTTAGGCTGATAATTCAACTGCCTTTTAAAAAAATACATCTTTTTAGTTAGTAAATTCAACTATTTGGTTGAGAATGCAACTGTTTTTTGTTAATGTGTTTAATCTCTTTTTTTGGAAAATTCGACCATTTGGTTGAAAATTCAATTATTTGGTTACAAATTTATCTTATTTAATCCAAAATTCAACTGTTTTGTGGAACATTCGTCATTTTGTATAAAAAAATTTGAAAATTCATCTTTCTTCGTTGAAGATATTTTGTTGTAGAAAGTTCAACTGTCTTGAAATAATTCGTCTTTTTGGCTAAAAGATTCACCTATTTGGTGCAAGCTTAAGGTTTTTTGTATGACAATTTGACAATTTCATTGAAAATCGAAGAGTCGTCTATTTTGCTTGAAAGTTCTCACTTATTTTGTTGCAAATGATAGTATATGGTTGAAAATTATTATTATTTTTTTATTTAGCTATTTTAATAAAAGTTAATATTTTAGGTTTGAATGTTAACTGGTTTCTAAGGCATTCGATTTTTTAACTTAAAAAATCAACTATGTTATTATTTGATTATATTAATTTAATTTATAAGAATTTATTTTATTATTTTAACTTTTTTTCGTAAAAAAAAAATCTTATTCTCCCTGTTTTGAAAGAATTTTGGATTAAGAATTATGATTAATTAAAAAATGAATAATTTCAAAAGTAAAACTATACAGTCTCGAATTTAAAGCTTTAATTTGTGAGAAATTTCAAGCTTATAATGTTTAGAATGAATGTTCCTCAAGTTCAGCATGAATCTAAATTATATACTTCTCTCATTTAAAAAGAATCAAAGTTCAGAAAGAAATATTTTTAAAAGACGGATTCAGAATCCTTTTAAAATTATAAATCAAAATTTAATGCATTTTTTTGTGGTGTTTTTTCGAATTTCATTCTGTGTGCGGAAACCCGATTTGCAATATTGTGCGTCGGTTTTCAGCGTGACCTTTCCGTAAGGGAGGTCCGCTAGGGGCAACAGGTGAATTGCTTTGGTGTTTTAATGTGTTTTTAAAATATTTTGTGCTCTTCTCACTGTTCATATTTATTTATATGAATAAATGACAAGGAAATGACACACTCATAAAAATGTTTGGTTGATCGAGAAAATGTTTGATTGTTCCAACAACATTTTTGATTGCTGTAGATGCAACAAAATCGTTTTGTCATGCCAACCAAATGATTTTGTTGGAGCGTTTGGTTGTACGAATTGGTTAGTTGGTTAAATTAACCAAATATGTGTTTGCTCAACGCAATAATTTCTTAGACATGACAAAAATATTGTAGATTTTATAAAATAGTTTGGTGAACAAACTAAATATTTTTAATCACAACGAAATTATTTTTTGTTGAGTCAATTAAACTTTGGTAGACTTAAAAAAATAATTTTGTTATAGTAATACAATTTTTTTGTTACCGGAAACTTGTATTTTATCAATAAAATATTAAATATTTTCTAATATTAGAGATCCTAGGCGCGCTTCATCTAAAATATGCTGGGTCGCAGCGTCAGCCATCCTAACTATTTTTCGAAAAAAACGCATATCTTATTTTAACTTTATTTTATTTGATAGAAGTACAAATAATATTAACGATCAAAATGAAGTGAGAGGTTTTTGGTTCGAATCCACCATATTGAAAAAGTGGACAGTGTTCGTCATGAAAGGAAAGATAGCGCATGCGCGGCTGAATGTTTGATACGCTCGACAACATTCTTTTTTACCCTCAACAAAAAGTGCTTAAAAAACTTTTTTCTTGAGCCACCAGAATTATTTTGTAACTCCAACCCCGTTTTTGGTAGTCGCAACCAACTTAAAATACTGGACAAAATTATTTTGTTGCTGGTACATTATTATTTTTTTCAATATAAATAACAAGGTTTTTTTCTGGTCAGTCCGAGCCCTGTGCGTATAGAAGTCTTGCACTTAAAACGAAAAAAGTGTCACCTTATCGTAATGGGATTTTCAATCGTGATCCGGGATGTTGTTTTTATAAACGCTGATGCGTAATACGGATACCTATGCAATGCATATAATAGAATAATGCTCTATGTTAGTGATTTGCACAGCAATCGTTCGTCTGGATCAACCAGCGGGACGTAATAAGGCTAACAGTATATTAATGCCGATCGTTTCATGGCCATCATGTACTTAGGACAAGTTTATACCTTATGGCATTAACCATTTGCACGGAAGGCATCGCGACTATGCATCTCAAGGTGAGAAGGAGAAAGAGATTTATGTATCGGATTATAAGACTTACTCTTTCCTTAAACATAAATTATACAATTCAAAAAGGTAGCATTCTTTAAATCAGTTTAAAAGAGGCTTGGAATTGATGCCTTCAGGGTGGTCGTAGGTCACGGAGGGAAAAATCAGGGAACTTATTTGGTCAGGGAAAAGTCAGGGATTTTGAAAAAAATCTTGAAAAATTCAGGGAATTTCTATAAGTAGCAGTTTTAGTAACTACTGTCAAGGATACGAAATTTAACAAGCTCAATGCTGGTCTTTAAATATTCATGGTAATATTTTTGGTTAAAAATACAAATGTTGACAATTCAACCATTTTGTTGAAAATTCTTTTTTTTTAATTAATATATTTTTTACCGCGAATTTAAATTTGATTAGGGTAACCAGACTTTTTCTTGGCCAACCATGCGTTTTTCTCAATGCACAAAAAATTAAAATGAAATTAATAATAAACAATGTTACGGAAATGAGATTTCGAGACGAAGCTCAGGAAACCGAACTCGTTTAATTAACCGCGCAATCGTATAATTGGTGAAAAAAGCCGTGACCGATAAATTTCAGGAAGACGTTGCAAGGTGGTGCCGACATGAATTTATGGATGTACTGAAGGTGTCACGGCGTTAACGTCCGTGACGACTGCCGTTTCAAGTCTCCATATTAGAGCAGGATAAACTAATCCGCTCAAGTGTCAAGATAGGGGAGAAAATGACATGCATAGCTTGCCTCTAGCAGTATTAAAATCAGTGCCCATTAGAGAAACTCGCTGATGAGTGATGTGAGTATAAAATCTGAGCGACTTGCATATCCTAGAAGTAAATAGCAGGGGCTATTATGCTGTACATTAGGGTGGCTCGAAAATGCTTCTTTTTTTAGAGCGCAACGATCCCCTCAATTTCATTCCAAATCCGAAAAAAGAAATTCCCTAATTTTTTATTCTATTTTTTATTATTTTTAACAGGTGCTGGTTTGGAATCGAAATTTCCCATGTAAAATGCGTGGGCAAAATTACTTTTTTGAGTTTTTAGAATAATTTTTTAGAGTTTGAAAAAATGTGACGGGAAAGTATAGGGCCTTGTAGAGAATCATCTAATAAAGAATTTCATGTATCAGACATGGGTTTGACAGCCCTAACACACCCCGACGAAAACCTGAAAATTACTCTTAAAAACAAAAATGTCAACTCTTCATGAAATCGACCTTTTAAGCACTCTATTCTGGTATTTTTTTTTTTACTTAAAATGATTAATATTGGTCTAGGGGGATATTTATTATTTTTTTAAAATTAATTTCTAATTATTTAAACAAATGGAATTTGTTTAAATAATTTTTTTTCTCGAAAATTTGTTTTTTTCTTTAAAATTAATACTGTTAGTCTAATGGAATATTTAATAACATGGGTTCAATCATTTTTAATTGTGTGAATAAATGTAATTTGTGTAAATAATTTTTTTGTTGAAAATTCGTTCTTTTCCATAAAAATTATTAATATTGGTCTAGTGGAATATTTACTTATATTAGTTCATTAATTTTTAATTATTTAAACAAATGGAATTTGCTTAAATAATTTTATTTCGAATTACTGTGGGTCGAGTGGAATGTTTATCAATATTGGTTCATTAACTTTCAATTATGCAAACAAATTATTAGTTGAATAGTATTATTAGTTGAAAATAAATAATAATTTTTTTTTCAACAATTGAAAAATATTTGAGAATAAATTTATGTCACCTAATGAAAATAAATGGATAGTTCAACGAATTTCTGAAAAAAAACATTTTTTACACAGCCGGGATTTTTTATATAATTAAAAATTAATTAAGCAATGTTGTTAAATATTCCACTAGAATAATAGTAATAATTTTTATATAACAAAAATTAAATTGATGAAATTGATCAAACAATGTTGATAAATATTCCACTAAAGGAATATTAATAATTTTTACAAACAAAAATTATTTGAAAAAATTCCATTTTTTAAATAATTTAAAATTATTGAAGGAATGTTAATAAATTTTATCCGTTTAAACAGTTAAAAATAAATAAATTAATGCAATCGATTTGTTTAAATAATTAGAAAATAACTTAAAAATGATAACAAATATTTAACTAGACCAATATTAACAATTTTAAGTGAAAACAAGACGAGAATAAAGTATTCAAAAGGTCGATTTCAGAAAGAATTGACATTTTCGGTTTTAAGGGTAGTTTTCAGGTACTCGTGGGTGTGCGTTAGGGCTGTCAAACCCATTTGTCTGATACATGAAATTCTTCATTAGATTATTCTCTTCAAGCCCCTTCACTTTCCCATCAAATTATGGAATTTCTTTTTTCATATTTGGAATAAAATGAAAGGGGGGATATTCGCAGTATTCTCAAAGATACACATTATAGATAAGAAACAATGGCTGCCAGATTGACGGCATCCGCGAGATGTGGATTATTTTCGATGATGCATAGTTGCAGGACAAAAAAGTTTTTCTGAACAAGTGATTACTGTAGAGCTTACAATTTTGATAGGATTTAGGCAATTAAAAATCAATTAAAAAACAATTTAAAAATTCACTTACCTAACTCAAAGAAAAAATAAGTTAACTATGAAGAATTTTTTGAAGCAATTCAATTTTATTGAGAATATTGGATTTAGTTGCTGGCTTTTTAGGTTTAGGTAAATTGGATACAATTAAATTATTTCAAACGTTTCGGCACACAATGGTTCCTATTTTTTTCAATTAAAAAAGTTTACAAAATTTAAAATACAAAAAAAAAAAAAGAATATGGTTTTATTCTCGAACGAAATCTTACATCAATTTGGACTTATATTATAGTACTTATATTTCGAATTTCAAACTGGAATTACAGGTCTTGCATAATACCCTCTAGAAATATTTAATTTTTTAAAATTAATTTAAAAAAAAGAGTTAACATACTTGTCTGATCATAGAGCACGCACGGAAATCAAGTGTGTAATAATACAGATGTTTGTAAGGGTGATCAATCACTGTACTACACTGCAAATCAGGGTCCACAAATTTTCACTGCCTTCGCAGTTTTGCCTCAAAGGTATGAAACACCTCGACACGGGGAATTACCAAGATTGTAATATTCAATGAAGATTATCATAGTTGTCTGACTTTATGCGATTTTAAGAGCCTAGTCGTAGGTGATCGAGTGAGTTAGACACACCTTGAAATTGATCGATCTTCCAAGTAAAGATCGTAAATTACCCCTATAAACACATTATTGTCGATTGAAAAGGGTTATTATTATTCTTGACCAGTGTGAGAACCTCTCTTACGAGTCCTGTAAGTAAAAAGTGATCCGTACAAATAAAAATAGTTTATGAAATCCAAGATTTCCAAGTAATTGTAAAAGATATCTACATTTTTAAATTTATGAGATTAAAAAGATGACAGAAATTTTCAAAATGTATTAAAAGGTAGAAAGAAGGAAATCTTGGCGAGATTAGTTCTTTCTTTACATTTTGAATACATTCTACAAGTTTCTGTAATATTTGCAATTTGATCAATTGTAAAATGTAGATATACTTCAGGATCACTTGTCAAATAATTGTTAATCTAGGTAAATATTTGATTTTTTAATTAATGTTACAAATTCTATGATCACTTAATTAAATTTAAACTAGACAAAGATCTGTAAGTCAGATTTATGTAGACATATTTCCTGAAAAGCGGATAAAGAATTCCATCTAACGGACTTATTTTGAAATTTCTGTATCAATCCGTTAATTAGTATTAAGCTGTATAGGTGTGTCTAATTGATAAGAAATCTAATTTTATTGACTAAAAGGACTAAAACTAGAAAAATAATTAACGAACCAAAATTTCGTGGAAAACAGATGAAGAATTTTATCCAACAGACTTATCATGGAATATGTGTATTAATCGGTTGAATAATTCAGACAGTCTAATAACTAAAAAAATCGATTTTGCTTCTTAAATGTAATAAATCTGAAAAATTAATCAAAGAATCTAAAATTCCTGAAAAACTGATTATGGATGCCTTGAAACAGACTTATCTTGAAAAGTGTTAATCAATCGGTTGAATAAAGTAGGCTGTAGGTGTGTTTGGTAAATAATAAATATACATTCATTATGTTTTCTGAATCTGCAAAATCCAGTTTACGAAATATGGAGACTATATTATAAGCAGAAGTTTTTCTTTCCGATTTTTTATTGATTCTTATCGGTTTGATGCAAACTGTAAAGAATTAGTTGATATATCCATCACATGTACGATACTTAGCGTTTGTTTACTTGGTCCTTCAGGATGAACTGTTCAAAATTTAAATATTTTCATCGTGACGTTTTTATTTTATTTTTTAATCACATTGTTTGCAATTTTGTTTGCATCTTGCTTTAAAATATAAAATAGGCTGGGCGTGGTTCGGATTGTAAACTGCCTGAATTTCGTTTTATGTTAATCAATAATTCAAAGGCATATGGGAGCAGATAAAACCCATAACTTTCATAAATTCTCAAACGCATTCTATATTTAGGATCTTATGATGCTAATGTTTTACAATTTTAAAAATAATGTCTGACAGTTGAATGGAAATCATTCTACTTTAGCTACTCGTAACTTTTGAAATTAAAACTAGATTAAGTTTGAAAAGGGAATCAAAAAAACGGAAGTCGAAGAAATTTGAATGATCCCTTGCGGGGACAAGAGATGGACGATTAGGTGTGTGCCCCACTTTCACGCGATGCAATGAACGTAGCGTGAGCGATAAATACATTACTGCAACACTCCTGTAGGGCTTCGTTGAAGAAGCAGTGTCGACCGCCCGGTCGCGATTACCCCTTGCGATAACTCCATCATCGCCCATTGCGATTCACCATACTTTATGGGCTACTTTGTATCGCCGCAAGTCAGAAATTCACCTTGCCAGATATGCGTTTTTCCCAATGTTTATATACACGGAGAAAACTATAAGACAGCCATTCAATTGTTAGAAGTGCAGCCGTTTTTATGAAATATTGCGGGGGGGGGGGGCGGATTTTCCATGACTTGTAAGTGGAATATCTGCGAGAGCCGAGATTGACTGAGAGACGAGTGTCATTCAAATTTAGCGCCAAAATAGTCGGTTACACTCGGCCACTCTCTACTCTCTGAGAGTATTTCGTACAGCTTCGTGGCTCTCGCCGAGAGTTCGCAAAACATTTATGATAAGCTTCATCAAGTGAATGACAGATGCCTGCAGCATTTTTCACGAAATTGACTATAAGCTTCAACAAGTGGCCGGTAGATAGTTGGCGTTGTCCTGCACTTAGACACTTCAGTCGAACATCTATGAAGTCTTAGTTTAAAATAAAAATATTTTTACTCCTAAATATCTCAAAAAGATAGCAGATGCTACGCGTTAATATATATATGTTTCCATGTACTATCTTATAATTCAAACATCTACGTCTGAACATCAATTTTTCTCCGCACACACAGGTTGTCTACCTGACCGAAAAAACTAAAAATTACTTGAAATTTCGTTCAACGGGGGAAAAACGGGGAATGACCGTGAATCTAATTCATTGTCCGAGATTATGCAAATTAAAAGTGGTTTCATGCATTTTATTACTCTAATTTTGAGATGGAACAGGGAATTTGTGAAAAAATCATAATTCTCACTTGGAACAGGGAATTTCTAAAACAATTAGAATTCTGATTTTTAACAGTTAATTTTCGGTTAAAATCGGTAAGACACATTAACGCAGATTCCTTTGAGTAATAGTTATTTAATAAAAGGAAATAATCGAATCTCAATTTTTTTGTTTATTCACCGTTGATCTATTCTCGCATTATTATGGGTTTCGTTCTTACGTAATTAATTAATTAATTAATGATCTTTGTGATATTATTTTCTAATAATTTTTTTTAGAAAAAATTAGATTATAATCGAAAAATAAACCTGCTGCTTGCTGATCGCGGCAAGTGGAATCAATGTAGGGTTGAGAACCATGACTCTTGGAAATCAGATAAAGGCCTGCTTTCACAAGATTTCGCGGTCAAAATCTGGACTATGCGTGGGCAATTTCCGTAGATAATTTTTTTGTCTATTACTCAGGTATGCATATATATCAAGGACCACACTAGAGATCTGTCTCCTTATCCTTGTTCTCCATCCATGGTGACTTCATGGAAACTCAATAGGATAGTAGCACAGCCAAGACCATAAAACATATAGCAAGATAATAATATAAGAGCGACGGATCGCTCCAAGATAAGTCTTATACCGATTTATATTGGCGTGATTGTAATTTATTAGGTCTACGTTTATGCCTAATGCTACTCTCTTAAGCTAGATTTAGATGACGAAAAACCCTGGCAAAATATTCAGTTATATTATATTATATTTCATTTCCGAGTTGAATCTGAAGTCTTTCATCTTATGATCAAATTTATTAAAATTTATGTGCTTTCAAAATTCTGTGATTTTACATTTTTAGCTCCATCAATTTCATTGTTTCAAGTTTTGGATATTGTGAAATTTGAATTGTTTCAAAGAAGAAACCTTTCACTGTTGGACTTTTTCTAATTTTTTTAAAAGGATTGAAATATAATCGAACTTTCCTATCACAATTTAAATCAGAGAAAATATGAAGATAGCATATGGCTCATTTGGTAAAATTGGTGACCAAAAAGTTCTGATCGTTCATATGAACGACGAAAAAAATATTTTTTTTTACGATTTTTTTTGGCTGAAATTATTTTTTGGTATTCAAAAATGCATTCCATAAAAAAATATTGGTAACTTTCTCATTTGGGGGGTGAATAATCACCCCTAAAGTGGTTTTCGTATATGCGACAGAAAAGTCGACTACAACCTTGAAAAAGTTAATACATATTCCAGACAGTAATAAGTAT
>JAAAKG020160535.1:0-29390 GCA_010014905.2 Druon quercuslanigerum | reverse complement strand
ATAATTGTATGTGGCATAATGTCGCTCGCAAACTCATTCAGAACACGAACTGGGTGCAGTGAGAGATTGTAAAGATGACTTTCTTTCAAGATTCAAATGTTCTTTACATTTATTCTCTAATTACAATTTTTACCAATTGCGGGTTTTGTAATATTTAAATGTTGTGCAAATTCATAAAGACTCACCCTACGTACAAGGAAAAGGCTGTTATTTTCAAGAAGGTTTTTCAAAATCAGTTTAACTCACCTGCAACAAAAAGGAAACAGTAAATTAGTATTATGGAGATTACTCATAAAGATGAAAGAAAAGAATATAACCATAATTAAATAGGACCAACCACTACACTGTAAAAAAATTTTCATTTGAAGGCTAGTTTTCGGTTTCGAAACAGTCCTCTAAAAATATAGTCTCGGGTGGCTCTATTTTAATTCCACATTATTTCTATGCCACTTTTAAGCATCAAGTTGCAAGCATTTAGAATGATACTTCCTTTGCATTATTTTAGTTCGCTATAGTACGTATCACCTCTTAATCTGAAGTTAGAAAAGTAAAATTGAGTAAAATTAAGTGCTTATTTTACTAAAGTCAATTATTGAAAATAGTGACTAATTCTTCATAGTGATTTCGGATATAAAAATTAATCAGTCATTCTTTAGGATGCGTTATGTATTTCAACGAATGCGGTTTAAATCAAATAGTAATTGTTTTTGTTTTTATATCGAAAATAATTTTTTTTTAATCAAACATTTGTCATTTATAATATCTCGACCAAATTTCGTCCAGTTGTGCCAAGTATTGCTTCCCATTTTGTGATCAAAAGCTTCTAGAATTTTTGTTGTTGCAAATTCTGATACATTCAAATGACCCATACCGCAAAGTGGCCTACTCTTGTAAAGTTTACTTCACACCTTTTTAATATCGAAATATGGCTTTTTGTTAAACCTGAGTATAATTTTTGCAAATGTCTTTTACAAGTCTTGAAAGTGGAATTTCCATGTAAGAGTAATTTTCATCGTAACTGTGACACGGTCGACTATTTTGCGATGGCATCGATAAGTGAAGGCATCACAGAATACAGCGGGCGATTAAAAGCGAATTCTCGCTTTCGCAAGGCTCTCCTCTCTGGCCTTATCGATCGGCAATATAAATTGGCAAAGTGTTACGGTTTATAGGGGGAAGTGAACGAACCGTGGTTTTCATAAATCATCGGAAATGAGGGAATTGATTTCGTTCATTGTCTCGTGCAGCGTACTCGCGGGTTGCGGTTGTTTCATTATCCGAGGCCGACCAGCAAAATAAAATGGGTTATCCGTGGCCGCAAGATTAATGTGGCACCTGCTAGCAATTATAGAAGAACCCGTACGTGAACGCAACATATCAGATCGATCTTGTCTTGTTCGCCTCGAGCCAACTTCTATTCTCCTCGAATCTTAATAAATGAAGGAAAAAAAAGTTTAAATTCGTATTTTCAGAGATAAAAGTATATATTCCCTTGAGATGACTGTTGCCTTAATTTATGGAAGAAATCTTACCTCTATATTATAAAGAACATCTTGCCGCAGCTGTTTCAAAAATTTACCGCTGCCCCGACTCGCATTCCTTGCAGATTGACCCCTAACCGTTACATCCCTTACCCCCTCAAGTTATGTAATTATCAGGAACTCGATTCAAAATCGCAGAAAAAATGAGGACTTCCATTTTCTTTCAGCTATTTACAATTTTATTACTTTTAAACGTTCAAACTTCAATCATTTTACTGTCTGAATTAAAGTTCTGTCAACATTTTAATTAAAATTAACTTTTTCTTCTAAAAAAGTTGAACTACTGTTTTACATTTGTTGTTAAAGACTCATTATTTGTATTGAAAATTCTTCTTTTTGGTTGGAAATTAAATAATTTTGTTGAAACTTTCACTTTTTGATAGAAAAGGTTGAAAATTCAACTGCAATGTTGAAAACTCGTCTTCCACATTGAAAATTTGTCTTTTGGTTGAAAGTTGACCTATTTTCTTATTAATTTATTTTCTGGCTTCTCGATTCATCATTTTTATTGAAGATTTATTCATTTCGTTCAAAATTCGACTGAAAATTTAATTATTTGATTGAAAATTTAACTTAAATCGTCTGAAAAGGCGATAAATCAGTCAAATTTCAACTAATTCTCACAAATTACCAAAAATTATCAAAAAAACGTGTTTTGTCCATAAAATCAGATTTCGTGGCCGCATAGAAAATTTCCCATATGAAACATGTTTAAAAAAGTACCTGGAAAACTTATTTTTTGTCCTGGAAAGCTTGGAAAACTGCTGTAATTTTTAACACCCTGGTTATGTATTTTTCTTACATTAAATATTTTACCTATGTCACAAAAGTAGCTTCTATGAATACGAAAATTATTTAATAATTATTTGTATGTACAATTTTACGAATTTTATTTTTTTATCTTATTTCATGCGAATACATTATTTCTCATGCGGATTATGCAGACGAAATATTTGACAATTTTCTATATTTCCCTTCGGCTGAGCAGGAAAGCCGAGAAACGGGAACTCAAAACGCAAGGTTTCAATAAAAATGGTTGAAGATTGGCTGTCTCTCTCGTTGCTAAGTCGCTGCAGTCATTTATGTGCCCAGCTAAACCTACCGTTTCCACTTAAGCTAAAAGAAGAATCCTTTTTCAGAAATACATGCATTATTTTGGCAGGTGTTACGTATTCAAATTCCCAGAAGAGCGAAGAGGAAAATATTTTTTCAGGAAAAATTTAATTACACAATTTTTTGATCCATAGCTCCCCCTAAACTGAAAAGAAGTTAAGAATTAATGGTATTCTGTGATAATAATACAGATTCCTTGAAACATATTAATTCTTGTTTAATTCAGAGAATGGGAGTTCAGCTTCTTCTTATTTCAAACTTTTATCCAACAGAATTTAGACATTTTCCTGTTCTGATTGATGTTAGCGACCCTTAAAGAATATCTATTACGCCCGCCTAATAAAGCCACGTCCCTAAGGTAAGTTAATATAAACACTTTAAATACTTTTGAAGGTTTTTAAATTTATTATGTCAAATTATTTGAAATACTTTTACGGGCAGAACTTTTTTAAACACTTTTTTATCATGCAAAATGTAATAATTTAACACTCAGAGAAAAAGTTGTCTTGAAATAAAAGCACCGTCCGCTTGTCGATTTTGTTTTAAACGACGAGAGAATATATGCTTCACACAAACATAATTATTTAGCTGTAAGATTAGGTGAAGTTAAACACAGCAGGAAAATTTTTGGTGCAAAAGGCTTCCTCTTGAGAAAAATGAAAATCCTCTCTACCTCAAAAAAGGAAACATTTACGTCAATGAGCGAATACGAAGTGACAAATAAGTCATTAAAAACTTACAAAACATTTTGTTTATATACGTCTTAAAACAGAGTAGCGTTATCGCCTCCTATCTTAAATTGTCAATAAAATTATAATTCATTATTCTTCTTTTTCACTATCCAAACCTCACACTGATAGCAAAATTTAAATCTTAGGCTTTTCCATTTTAAATTATTCAAACATAAATAAGCTTCTAAATTCACAAACATATTGAAATTGCCTAATTTACAGGGGATTGAGGGCGTGGCAAAATTAAAGAAAAATTCTGTCCTTTTTGGCAAATCGGATTTTTGAATTTTTCGCGGAAAAACCGAAAGGCACAACAAAATGTTTAGATAAAAGTTCAAAAATCTAGAAAAGTTTTACGAAAACAACTCCTAATTATTTGTGATAACTTGCATTGTTTACGAGTAAGAATCAAAATTTAAAAACATAAAAAAAACAATTTCTGGAAACTCCCACCTATTTCATTTCGTCCAATATTAAAAAAAGTTCCTGCTAATATAAAAAAGCACTCTATTAGTTTTATGTGTTCTCGTAAATAATGCAAAGCATCACAAAAGAGCAAGGGGGTTTTTGGTAGAATTTATTTAGATGTGTAAAGTTTTATCAGAACATTTGTCTGTACCTATCGTTTGTTTTTAATCAAAATGCGAAAATTCGATTTTTTCAAACAAAAAAATGTCCAATGTGAAGCAGTGGCTTCGAGAGAAAGAAAATAAAAAAATAAAAACATAAGATCGTGGTCAGACAGCAAAATGCATGTCCCTTTATTTCCACTCTAAAATGATATATTCAAATAAAGAATCGTTCTGACATGATGGTCTAGACTCCAGAGTTTTCTTGAAACTTTGCCATATTTTAAATAAGATTATCTAGTAACAAAAGAGTCATTAGAAATTAAAAAATATTACATATATACATATTATACAAAAGTTCTCTCTTTCTACTATAACATTACTCATAAAATTACAATTGATTAAAAAAAATGAACCCAATTAAATTCAAAAGAATTTTTAATTACATTCCTTTCAAATAATAAGTCGCTATTAAAAATTCTCGACAATTAAACACGATATAACTGCAGACCCACCACAGCGTTCAAATACAAGTAGAATTGTGCTCTCTTGTTTAACAGATGTTTGTCGATCAATGACGCGTCCGTTTATTAAAAGGTGATTAAAACCCGGCAGGAGCTTAATGGAAAGTTTAATTGATACGGAAGTCATTGAATTAAAGCTGAACGCCCGTCATTATCTAAGACGCATTTTCAGGTAAGCCAGCGAGGAGTGAGCTCGCTCTTGGCTCGAGCAAGTCTGTACTATTAGCGAGAGGGCGAGGCCTTTAGCACACGGTACTACGGTAGCATCAATGCTACTTGGAGCCGGATGTCCTAATGATAATCTTAATACTGGCTGAGAGGAGTAAGGAGGAATCCCATTCGAACAGAACGCGCGCCAAACTACCACGTGGGTGTGCGCCGCACATATATGCCTTTTAGCCAGTATTACAAGAAGCGTCGTGAGCCATTTGTACAAGATGCACTATGAGCCAATATTACACGAAGCGTCATGATCCAGTTGTACAACATGCACTATGAGCCAATATTATAGGTTGGATCAAGAGACAGTTGTACAAGATGCGCTATCAGACAATATTCCAAGAAGCGTCATGAGCCAAAATTACAAAAAGCGTAATGAGACAGTTGTTCAAGATGCGCTATGAGCTAAAATTACAAGAAGCGCCATGTGCCAATATTACAAGAAGCGTTATGAGCCAGTTGAACAAGATGCTTTATGAACAATCTTGAGAGAAGCGCTATGAAGCAGTTGTACAAGATGCGCTATGAGCCAATATTACAAGAAGCATCATGAGCCAGTTGTACAAGATGCGCTATGAACCAATCTTGAGAGAAACGCTATGAAGCAGTTGTACAAGATGCGCTATGATCCAATATTACAAGGAGCATCATGAACCAGTTGTACAAAATGCACTATGAGCTAATATTACAGGTTGGATCATGAGACAGTTGTACAAGATGCGCTATCAGCCAATATTACAAGAAACGTGATGAGCCAGATGAACAAGATAAGTTATGAACTAATGTTAAAAGAAGCGTTATAAGCCCGTTGTACGCTATACGTTCTGAGCCAGTATTACAAGTAGCGTTAAACCAGTTGAACAAAAGAGAGTGAAGTTATCAAGCTGGAAAGTTGAATGTTTAAAACAGTTGACTTTTAAACCCGAAGAGAAAAAAGCCTTAAACCCAAAAAGCAAAAGTAACGAACTTTCAACCTATCAAGATTAAAGTGCAAAATGTTATTCGAATTTTCAAAAAAAAAAAACTATTGTACTTAAACCAAAAACACTTGCATTTTCAAACCAATAGTTGACTTTCCACGTTGAAAAGAATATTTTTCTAGAAGGGAGTCGCATTTTTAACTCGAAAAGTTCAATTTTCAATAAAATTGAAGTTTTTTACCAAGAAAAAGAAGGTGTTGGCAGATAGGCTGCGGAAGGATGTTGAGGGAAAAGGCATACTGCCGGAGACACAGGCGGGCTTTAGGGAGGGCAGGAGTACTATTGACAATATTTACGTTTTGCAGCACGTGGTGGATAGAGAATTAGGCAAAAAGGGTGCCAAAGTGTACGCGTTTTTGTAGATTTAAAAAGCGCGTTCCCTTCGGTGGATAGGGGGAGGTTTTGGGAGGCAATGCAAGAGAGGGGAGTGGAGAGAGGCCTGATCGAGAGGGTGAGGGAGGTATATGAGGAGACGAATGGATAGGGGGTTACGGCAAGGGTGCCAGCTTAGCCCAACATATGCACATGATATAGTGCTGCTAGAAAAGAGCAAAGAGTCTTTAAAGGAGATGATGAAAAGGTTGAGAAGATACTTGAACAAAAATAGCTTAGAGTTAAATGCGGATAAGTCGAAGGTGAAAGACTTTGTGTATCTGGGCTTTCTGTTTCGGAGGAATGGGGGAGAGGACGGTCATATAACAGAGAGAGTGAGAAGGGCAAATGTGACGATGAGGCAGGTGTGGGGGCTGGCAAAGAAGGTGTTTGCAGAAGGTGGGGATGGAAGGTAAGTGAGGAGGTAAAAAGGATACAGGAGAGGTATGTAAAGTGGACACTAAGGTTAGCAAGGAATACGCCGAAATATATTGTCATAAGGGAAACAGAAAGAACGAGTTTAGGGATTATAACGGGATTAGAACGAATAGATTGCAGATGGATGAAGTGAGAAGGATGCATGAGGAAGGAAGGAGGGTATATGAGTTGGTTACAAGAAATAGCATGGAGAGAGAGAGAGAGAGAGAGAGAGAGAGAGAGAGAGAGAGAGAGAAGGAAGCAGGGGAAGAGAAAATAAGAGAGTCAAGATTTAATGGGAACTATGTGTGGATTATGCCAAGGGAGAGAAGGCAATATTTGTGTGAGAAAGGAGAGCAAGAAAGTCAGGAACTTATAGCGAGAATGAGATGCGGATGCATGGAGAGTTATAATAGGTTCTGGTTTCTGGAGGGAAGAGGAGGTATGAATTGTGCGGGAAGGGGCATGCAAATGTGGAGCGCTGGTTGAAGGAGTGTAAAGAGGTGGAAAGGAGTGGGATAAGCATGAAGGTATTGTTGCATGAAAGGGGGGACAAAAGGGCAGTTTCATGGTTTATGGGGGTGTTGGGTATGATGGAGAAGAAGAGAAGGAAGGAGGAAGAGGAATGGAGAAGGAAAAATTGTATATAGGAGAGGAAGTTGTTGTTAAAAAATGGTACATATTGTAAATAGTAGATGAGGATTAGGGATTAGTTGAGGAGGCAGAGGCTGGCAATGCGAGGCTAAGCGAGAAAGTAGCGACATGCGTGCGAGGCGATGTGAAGCGAGGAAGGCAAGGTCAGCATAGAGATAATGTGTGGATGGATGTTAGTTTTTAAAGAGTTAGTTAGTTAGTTAGAAAGTCAATTTTTTAAGGCCAGCAAGGCTAAAAAATAAACGTTTATCCAACTATTAACAAAATAGATCAAATTTCAACTTAAGAAATAAATCTTCAACCAATAAGTTTAATTATTTACCAAAAAATATGCATTATTAACAAAACTAAAATTATATGAGTTTTCAACCAAAAAGTTATAATTTCAACTACCAAAAATGAAATAGTATATTTTCCAGTTGGAAAAAAATCAATTTTCAATCATCAAAATGCCAAAAATATTACTTTCCAACTAAAAGAACAAAGCTCCAACCAAAACAGAATAATTTTGGACAAAAAATGTATTTTTTCAACCAAAAGACACGAAGTTTCTACCAAACTATATGATTTTTCAGAAAATTAGTTTAACTTTCCACAAAGAAGATTAATATTCTACGCAAAAAGATGAATTGTCAACAAAATAGTTAAATATTGAAATAAACAAGATAACTTTTTTTCTATTCTCAACTAAAATGATGAATCTTTAATCAACAACATGAAGTTTTTACAGCTTCGTTTAACTTTCAAGACAGAATTTCAACTTTCATTGCAAAAAATACGAAATTTTAACATAATAATTGAAGTTTCATCCAAAGAATATTGATTTTTAACCAAACAGTTGCATTTTTAATCAAAAAGAAGAAAATACCACAACTGAGGGGTTTGTAACTAAGATTAAATTTTCAACTAAATAGAAGAATTTTGAACAACAGCAAAAATGAATTATGAACCTAAAATATAATAGGAAACTTTTTAACGAAAAATAATTGGATTTTTGTATTACGGTCCATTAATTCAGTTCATACTTAGAAGAAAAAATACAAAAAGGTAAAGTTTCGGGAAAACAAGGGGAAAAGGATGATTTAAAAAAATGAAAATAGCGTGTTATCCAGATGTAACAGAAGCGTTTAGAAACCAATATTATAAAGCGCTATAAACCAGTTGTATAAGATGCGTTATGAGCCAGTTGTACCAGATGCGTTATGAGCCAATATTATCAGGAGTTCTGAGTCAATTGTGCTTTTGAACGTTAAAAATCCGTTTTGCCGGAGGTGCTATGAGCCACAATGATAAGACATTATAAGCCAAATGTACAAGATGCCTTATGAGTCATTTGTATAAGATGAGTTATGAATAAGATGTATGAGAAGCGTTATGAGCCAATATAACAAGAAGCACTATGATCCAATATTTCAAGACGTTATAAGTCAGTTGTGGTTCTAAGCGGTATATGTCCGTTTTACAGGAAGCGTTATGAGCTAATATTAGAAAAGGCTTACATTTGAGTTCCAACAAATCACAAGAACAGGTTTTACAGTGCATTAGCCACAAGCTACCCTAATGATTTTCAGCAACATTGATAGGAAAAAAATATAATATATAAAAAGCAAATTAAAGGAATAAATAAAGGTGAGTGTATGGATATAGTAGCGTGTGCAGCTAAAGTACACAGGAACGTTTCCTGGTTGCCTGGTTGGGCGTGTCGCAATCTTGATCGAGCATACGTACATGTGTGTACTTGTACATCGCGCAAGTAGAGTACCTACAACATCCATCTCGCTCCCTCTCTTCCATTTCCTCCCTTGTTCGTTTCACAGCTTCAACTTCTCATGGACATATAATTAGATCATTTTCTCGTCCTGCCTCCACAGTTTTTTGTCAATCGACAAATTGCGCGAGTGCATTTCCAATTTGTCCCCGATGCGAAGGGATATAAGGAGAAACCCTGGTCTAACGACTCCTGGACAAGTCAACGTCTCTTCTTCTTTTTTTTTATACTACTTTCCTTTTTTTCCATCGCTCATCATCCCTTTTATATCCATTTTGTGCCTTTTTTGTATCCTCTTCAGTACTTCACAACTAATTTCCGATTAAAGAAAATCACAGCGTCCAGTGCTCTATAAATCTCACAAATCTACTTCTGAATGAAGTTTCGAGCTTCATTTTCAATTAATGAAGTCATGGGATTCTAAAGAATTTTCAGTGTTGCGGGTGTGTTTTCAGATACTAGTTAAGATTGCAATTGAGGGAAAAATTAGTGAAATTTCAGTTATCAGCTTCATCTAAATCTCAATCGGTGAAAATTATGAGGGGTTAATAAATTGCTTTTACTGCAGGCAGCACATCAAAATTATGTTCTCCAAGGTGTGATGCACGTCTAAGAGGGAGTGGAAAAGCCTTATCTATGCCCTCGGGAGATATTCAATGAATTGGCACGTGTCTGTACGTCGATCGGCAATCGTAAATAAGCAATATGATGCTTTGTGGATTTATAACAGGGCTATGAAAAATCAAATCCAATTAAAAAAGAAGAGTTAACGGTTTTAATTTTATCATAAATGATCATTTATCACAGCCATAAACCAAGACAATAATCTTTTCCTGTGATAATAAATCTTGGAAAAATGAATGAAACATCCGGAAACAGCTCAACTTGTACTTAATTCGATTGGATTAGACGTGGATGGATTTTTAAGCTTAAGAACTTTTAACTATCTGAAGTTTCTTTTCTCAATGTACAATTATTCAGTGCTTTTAAGAAAAACGAGTTGGTATCGAAATTAATTTTCTTTACAAACGGTCAAAATTTAAATTTTATTATAGTTTAGTCTTACATTTTACAGCATACGAAAGCTTTCAATATTTTATTAAGAAACTCTAGACTTGTATATTTATATGTAAGCTCTCATCTTTGGAATTTCGAAAAACTAGGGCCTTTAAAGTTTTGAAAGCATTCAATTTTAATTGGAAACTGAATTAAAACTGAATTAATTAAAGTCCTTTTATACACATTATGTTAAATTTATATATTTCTTAAATATTATATTTTTAGCTAACTTAGAGTCTTTTGAGATTATCTTCAACAGCCTTCAATTTCAGAAATTCTCTGTGAAGGAAGAAGTCGATCTTAACTTTTCTATAATGTACTACACGATTTTGGAATAAAACTGGAATCGTGTGGAATATTCAAATATTTTTAAAAATGCTTAAGAATTTTATTGAAAATACTGTTTTCTAAAGTAAAACACAAACTGAAATTGTTATAAAGATTCTTACATGTTCTTTTCATGCATGTACTTAACTTCTAAATTATTCTGGAATGTTATTGAATGCTCTGAATGTTCTGGTGTTCTTTTGAATTTTTGAAAATATCCTAGAATCTTTCAATATATTCTAAACATTTCTGGAGATTTTAGAAACGTTCTGGAATATTTTATAGTGCCTCGGAATGTTTTAGAATATTTTACAAAGTTTTGGACTTTTCTAAAAAGTAATAATCCAATGTAACGAAAATAAATTTTTATTTACTTCTGTGGTCAGAAATGAATTAGTAATAAAAAAAAATGTTGTCAAAAGTATAATTTCCTAAGTAAACAAATAGAAACAGGGAAACAATAAGTTTAACCCAAAAGTGCTTGGAAATCTAGTAACAAAATTTAAATAAATTGATTAGAAAAATCTCCACCACATATGCGTTGCTTAAAAATAGTATAAGTAAATTCATTTCTTCGAACTTGTTGAATTTTTTGCCCTAAAACTGATGATTAAAAAAAAATAGTGACTGGATTGGCAAATGACCTAAAATTTAAGTTTTGAACGATTTGAACGATTTCAATTTTGTTGCATGTTTCATTCCTAACTTTTTAAATAATCAAATCATTCAGTTTACAATGTTTAATCCTGAAACATTTAATTAAGAAAATTTCGATTTTATGTCTTCTAAATCTGTTCAAGATGAAAAATTGAACAGATTTTAATGTTAAAAATATAACTGTTTCAATTCGAAAGTCTTAGTAGTTAAACAAATCGGTACCTATATTTACTGGTTTTCAAAAGAGGATAACAATTTTGTATTAAAAAACAAGTTAAATCTTTTAATTACTATTGCAGTCCATATAAATAAATCTTAAGTATTAATACGCCAACATAGAAGAACATAGATATTTCTAAACAATTATAATATTTCTATAAAAAAACTTGTTAACTGTATATTCATTCCTATTAGTCAAAATCTAAAACTCGAATAATACTAGCACTCGCATAATCGTACATCAGAACTTACGAAATGATTATCAATCAAGTCTTTGGTTTTAGAATTTTCAAATCTTTCAAAATAAAAGAACGCAGAATATAAATGGTACATGTGTAAAACAAGAAATGTAAGACATCCAACATATCCTAAATACTAATGATCAGATCTTCAATCTTGGCACATTGACATTACATCACGTAATTCCGCAGTAGGCAAAGATTGCTTCCTTTTGTAGGTTAATAACTGTGGCTTGTAATTGAATAGTGACTTTGGCCTTCCTTCTTTGGTTATGGTTAAGGTATAACTTGGACATATTCTTTTGGAAATATTTTACTTTTCAATACAGACAATCTTCACGACAATTTTTAGCATATACTGAATAATCTATTTTTGCACACACGCATTTCTACAAACTAATCGAACCTTGAAATTTCACTCTGCCGGTCATCTTAATCTACGAAAAAATTCTTTCTTTTTTTTTTAATTCTAAACTTTCTTCTTATTTATTCCACACACGCTTAAAATACTTTTGAAATGGATAAATGATTACCGTTGTTTCTTATGGGCACCAGAACTCCCACATACGAGAGTTTAAGACTGCTAACTCCAGATTGGAGATTCTAGCAGAGAGGTACCGAAATGTAAACGTCCGACTGAAACTTTAGAAACTATTTTCATTTTTTCTTTAAATTTAACATTAGTAGTTTAATAATTTAATTCTTTTATTTAATTTCAAATACTATGTTTCGAATAAGGTTTCAGTCTAAAAAATTAGAAAATTACTGGAATGAAAAACTAGTATTGAATTAACATAAATTGTGACTTGATTCAAAGAATCGAAACGACAATAACGAGATACATTGAAATCAGTGCCGCAGGTGCTAACGATATGCACATTGCACACTGCAGTGTCCAGAGCAAGTACTTTTACTTAGGGAGGACAGGCTGACAAGCCAGGCTGGCAAGTCGGACAGGTCATCGAGAAATAAACAGCCTGCATCGATATCATTGCGTGCCTCGATCAAGCCAAGAAACATTTATACAACATCGTTACACATGTAAGAATACCATGACGTGTGAGCTCGAAAAGCCAACTCTTTCGTAATAAGTTTCGTCAAATGCCCCCTATAGCGAAGAGCTCCAGGGACGCATACTTGGGTCTGAAACTCAGTAGTACTTTCAGTTTCATCCAGTGAAAAGAAAGCTGGAATTCGTTTGCGCAATAACGGGTACTCTTTAGGGCATTTAATTTTTATAATACGATAACCTTAGTAGTAGTGTTAGTAAATGCTTGAGGAAGGCTTAAAAATGGTCGCATTAGTCGCAAATATCTTTTTTAGGAATATAGAGTACATAATTCGCATTGACGTCCAAATACTCTTTGCACGATCAAAATAAATTTTAAAGTTAAAACATTTTTTTGACGGAAGTATTCAAGTATTCTGAATCTGGCTATAAAATATTTCTTTCTGAACTGTTATCTTGTTAGCTTAGATTATTTTCAAATTAGCGAATTTATAATTCACATTAATTTTGAACTTCAGGAACATTCAATTTGAAATTTTTGAACTTGAAATAACTTAACAATTAAGGCTTTAAATTTTAGATTGACAAATTGAATATAAAATGCATTAGGCAAATATCGTTTCCCGAAAATCTGAAGATGTTTTGTAGTCCAAATGGCAGGTTCTATTTAGAAAATGCGTCAATATTACGTGTTAAATAAAAGATGAAGCAATACTTGATTACTGAAGTAAGGCATGTATTAATTATTACGCAAATCAATATTTGAGATTACGCAGCATGTCATAAAAATGAGATGGTGTAACTCGATCGATGGAAATTCGAGCAGGATGGAATACCTTGAGGTTGTTAATGACGGAGGCCGGTGTCATGAAATCGATCGAACGCTCAGGGACGAATGTGTCATTAGTCCCAAAAGGCCCGGAAGCAACTTTTACATTCAGCAAAAAATTGGTTTTTATGACCAGAAGCGAAAAAGGAAATCAAATGTTACAGGTACCAAGGAGAAAAGTAAGCCAAGAGTGTATGCAACGCCTTGTCATCGTCCTTTCAAATTTACGTGTTTAATCAATTATGTAGCTTTACAATGGAAAACTAAGAAATGAAAACTTTTAATTCAAAAAATATTAACCCTTCGAATTATAATTAACTTACTTTTAAGGGCATCAAAATTGGAACCACATTCAGTTTAAAATAATATTTTATTCCCATGAACGATAAATTTACAATTAAAAATATACCAATCGTTAAATACTGACTCGCAGTTTTCATATTGTCAATTTTTTAAACATTTTTAAACTCACACACAATCAAAAATTGTATACATTATAAAGGCTTCTGGTCTAAATGTTTAAATGTTTCTAATTTTTTCAAGTTCAAATTACATAATGTATTAGAAGGCTTTCAGTTCAATATTAATACTTTGAATGCCTCCCCTAAAATTATTCATTCTAAGAATTAATTTTTTTTATTTTAAATAGTTTAGCTTTAAAACTGTTTTCGACTTTTTCTTTTAAATACTACTTTTTGTGGCTTTTGAAGAAAAATGCGAATAAAAGAATTATGTCCGTTGTACTTAGTTTCAATTTAAATCAGAATGAAACTTCTATAATTGGAATTTAAAACTAGAGAAAATTGGAATATTTGAATGGAGAAAATAAAAAATTGTACTATTTCTCATTAAAATATATAAAAATAAATATAAAATATAAGAATATATAAAATATAATTCTGAGAAAATGTTATGAACATAGTTTTTTGAATTGAACAGTTTCTAATTTATGTAATACGTATTCAAAGTTTTAACTTTTTCGAATTACAAGCCTTAACAGGAGGAAATTTTAAATTTGAAAATGTTTAAAATCGAATAATTTTAAATTCGATTACAATCTTTACACTCTTTCACTATTTTCTCTTTTCCCTGTCTCGAAATAATTCCATTTTGCTGACCTGTTTCTAGAAAACTTCTCATTTTTCTCGTTTTTTCTGACCTAATTAAAAATGAAGAATTAGATCCCGATGAAATAAGTGCTAGTATTTTTGATTAAAAGTTGAATCTTTTTCGTGAAAAAATCGACCATTCACCTTTTTACAAAAAATGCATCATTTTTCATTTAAAATTTCTGTTTTATGATAGAAAAGCCGTATTTCTTTGTTGAGAATTCATCTCTCTTGGCTATGAACTTTATTCTCAAAAATTCAGTTTTTCTTATTGAAAATTTAACTGTCTTCTAAGAATGCATATTTTTTTGCATGAAAATTTAGCTACAGTGAAACTCTGAGACAATGCCGGTTTAGGGGCTGAATGAGGTGGGAATTATCCATATATTGTGCCGTTTCGGATAAAAACGTTTTTGTTTATGCACGTCTGTGTGACCACCGCACACTCCCCGCAGCTCATTTTACTCCTACTTGTGGCACGGCTTCAATTCTCGGAAGAAGAATATCAAGGGGCCCTATCTCTGAGTTTCACTGTATTTGGTTAAAATGCAACTACTAATTGTTTTTTTCTTGGTAATATTGCTCTTTAATATATCTAAACGTAATTAAATTTTATATTTTGACGAGAGGAGTCTCACGTGTCAGAAAACCTTTGCGAACACCACCTATGTGACTTTAGAGCAGACCCCCTCCCCCCCCTCAAAGTTTCACGTAATATTTAGACGCTCTCTACACTCTTAAACTGAATCAGTGAAATTGTTACTGGTTGAATCAGTGCTTTGAGTTATCACTTGCAAACCAGTGATTTTTCGATCTTCACTGGGTGAACCAGTAAGTGAATCAACTAGTAACGTAATAACGGGCCTTATCACAGTTAGGGGCAGTATAGTATACGGTATTATATTCATTTTAAAAGATATTTTTTCCAAGTTACCAAAAAAGTGATGAGCGATAAGTGTCATACCTAACCTGCTGATGGATGATAACCGGTAATAATAGATGACTACTCGTACTGAGTAACCGGTGAACCTCACTGATAAAAGCAGTGAACGAAATTTAACTGTTTAAATCAGTGAAATCTCACTGATTGCCAGTGACACACTTCTGCCTGTTTCAAGCAGTGACGTTTCACTGGTCCATTTTAAGAGAGTATAACAATCTGTTTTTATTTTCCACGCTTTTTTCTGATGTAGGGACTCGGAGGCAACCAAAAAGTAAATTCTGCTCTCTATAATGGCATTTGAGATGCAAAATGGAAATTCAGGAGTTGAAAGATCGCGATTAGGAAGAAGGAATGTGAAGCACATTTCTTGATGTCTTTTCCCGCTTGCACATATCTTGGTAATGAAAGGGCGTTGCAAATCTCATAAAACGTTTATCGGTGCACGTACGTACCGCGATCCACGCATTTCGCGGAACGTGCACTAGCGAGCGATCCCGTGTTCCACTTTATCCTTTGCTTTATAAGCCGAAGAGATATATGTTCTGCGTAGATGGAAACAAAGCGCCGATAAAAACGCGCGAGATTCTCTGGAATGAGAAAGTGCGTGCTCGCTGGCCGACGATCGTATAATTGCATGAAATTGTCCATGTCTCTGTCGCACACAGCACACACCACAACTGCAGACCAACTTCTACTACTTAACGGCGTCCAGGTTTCGTCACATTTTTAGGGACACAAAGCAACTCTGGCGATTCAGGTGACTGGCTTTGACACGCAAACACTACACTAAAGGAAGCAGTGTGATTTATAACAATAGAATACAATTGTGCCGGAAGCAATTACTGTAAAAATCCTAGTATTGAAATCTGATTATATAATTACGAAAATTGTCCCTAGTTGAACTATATTCACGGCTAACCTCGATTAAGTTCAAACTAAAAGTGCCCGCTATTTCAAGCATCAGGAAATTGTCACCGGTTCAGTTAGAGATTTTCCCATTTTGAAGGGGTGAACCAGTAAGCGACTCAACTGAAGCAGTTATTGCAATATACCAGTGACGGGAAAGGACATATTCAACGAGTGAGTGAAAACGAACTTTATTTTGTAATCTGTATATGCAATAAAGATGAACAAAAATCAAGATCAAAATATCTGGTCTTGACTTTGTCATCGGTGAAGACTAATCCAAGACAACTGCAAGTTATGATGTATGTCTAGCTCCTGAAACGGAACCAGGCATCATGGTCTTGAAGACATATTGAAGACATTCAATACAAAATCAACATCAAATATTTTTACCCGGGCACTAGTGTTTTTATTAGAAATATGTGTCGTTTGGCTGAAGTAAGCGGGAGACACAATATATTTCGCTTGAAAGTGTAGATGTCCCTACCCACTTGTGTTGACTTTGAATGACGCCTTGACAAAATGACAGTTGAGAATTTATTGTTTCTAGAAGAGAATATAATGGTTAGTATGGTTAGTATACTACTTGTAATGAGTAACCAGTGAACCTCTCTAATTACACCAGTGACGGAATTTCACTGAGAGAACCAGTGAAATCTCAAAAAACAGTGAGATGTCAACGGTTCATTTTAGAAGAACCCACATACAGTTTATCTGTTGCAGGTATGTCGGAGATTCCATCGGTAATTTTAAGTTAAGGAAAAAAATCGTTGGAGAGAAGTGGCTGATGCGGCGCGAATACAGTAAAAACGCTGGAATCAATTTTGTTGTAGGTAATTTGAGGATGGTGTTTCATCTCGCTCGTAGTTGGGGTACGATGCTCTTCGACTGTTGCTGCAAAACTATAAAAATAATTGACAGTAAGTGACATTTCGTACCCCAAGTGCGAGGGAAACGATACCTTGTCAAATGGTACCATTTACACTACCAGGTCTAATTTTTGTTGGAGGTATATCGTATCCTGAAATTAGCGTTAGATTAACACTTTATTTTTACTGTGAAAAGCATCGACCAATCGATAGAAAGGAGTGTCAAAGAGATCTTCCAAAAAGAAGACTAAATTTTTACCAAAAAGACGAATTTTCAACCCACTATTTTCACAAAAAAAGACAAATTAAAAAAACTTAAAACCTTAACCAAACTAGTTTCATTTACTATCGCAAACTTGCATGTTTAACCAAAAAATCACATTTTTACGATGAGAAATGAATTTTCTACAAAATTCTTGTTTCTTTAAAAAAGAATGAGTTTTTAACGAAATTTTTCGCTAAATAAGTTTATAAAATTACAACTGAGAAAAAAAAATTTCAATTAAACAGTTAAATTTTCAAACAGAGAAATGAATCTTTATAGAGAAAAGTCAAGTTTCAATTGATGAGAATATTTCTCTACCAAAAAAAGAGAAGTTTTCATTCAAGAAATATTTCTATCGAAAAAGATGAATATTTAACAAAAAATAGAATAGACCAATTTTTATTTAAAAACCATAATTTTCAATAACTAATTTTTAATCGAAGAAATTAATTTTCATACAAACGATAAATTTTTAATTAGGACGAACAATTTTCTGCCAAAAAGATTCATTTTTAACCAAACAAATTCGAGTTTCAACCAAATAATGTGTGATTTCTCCCAAAATAGATGAATTTTTAACTCAAAAAGACGAGTTAAAACAAACACATTTGAATTTATAAGCAGGATTTCCCTGACATTGCCTGACTTTCCCTGTCCACTTTTAAATTCCCCGAATTTCCAGAATTCCATGACCTACACAAATCCTGAGAATAAAAATAGTTTTATATTCACATCACGTAATAATGGAAGAGTTACACATTTTTCAAACGTGAAACATTACAAAGTCAACACCAATGCGGAAAATTATCCTGAAATGGCCGCGTAACCTGAAGGATTGCCGAAACGACGAGTCAACCGTTTAACCCAAACTGGCGTTCATTATATTTATTTTCGTACCCCTCACATGTAAACCTCATCAACAGAAAATGGAAAGAGGATGGTGTATTGCGTAATGAAAACAATAATATCCAGACTTTACGAGCTGTAACATAGATGGGATTTAATTAAATAAGGAGTTAAATTTGATGGTAGGGCTGAAGGTTTATGAAGAAACAAATCCACCTTTGGCGATTTTCGTACTTTACGAGTAGCAATTTATCATCGTCGTAACTCCCCGTACGCACTTGGATGGCTGCGAGCGAGTTCAGCGACCCTCTTCCGGGTGCCGGAAGAATCGACGAGCGATTCAGGCCATGCGAACAACCAACAACCAACATCTAAGTCGCGACACGGTTTGTTTAATTTTTCACGCCGCCGGATATGCAGGCGTGCGCACATGTGATTTATCGTTAGGTGATTTTACTAGCATTTGATTGCATTGTTCCCCCGGCAGCAATGCGGGCGACAACAAATTATCGGTACACTTCGAAAAATAAAAACAAACAAGTTTAATGTACAGCTATCACATGTCAGAGTCTTCAAATCTGCCATAAACATATTTCTACCCACTAAGATGTGCAGTTCCAGCAAACATTAAACAACATTTATCGAAAAAATGCCATCACATATAGTCACCTAGGTATCTCAAGCAGCCAATTCAAATCATAAGACTCAAAACAAATCTTAAGAATATAAGAAACAAAATACAAGGCATAGTGCAAGGTCCCAGACGTTAAAATTCACATTATTAGTCTCAAAAATTCAAGAAGTAAAATACAAAGCGTAATGCAAGGTCCCAAATACTAAAATACAGCTCATAAGGCCTAACATAAGTCCCAATAAATTAAAACGCAATATACAATGTTCCAAACATCAAAATCATAAGATAGTAAAGTCCAAATATAAAGTACGGACCGGCAACTTAAAAGTATAAGCATTTCAAAATTGACAACAAAACATCTGCAATTTTCTTTTAAACATTGGATCACATTTTCATACTCAGAGATTAAGTTTGTTTCCAGCAGCTCAAAGTAAAACTTTAACCCAACCCGTCAGAAATTAATGACGCAATTAAAATTAAGAAAAAACAATGTTCTAATGTGAAAGTTGAATCGAAAACCTGACAATTTTAGTTAGCATTGCTTTCTATATGACTCTAGATATGTGACGCAAGGCCGAAAAATGTTAATAATTTCTTTAATAGACGAAAGACCATGTAATTGAATAATTGTCGACCAACCCGAGACTGAAATTTGCCCAAGGCTTGAAAATACCTGCTTTTCAAGCAGGCCGACTGAAGTTAAAAGTCAGTCTTAAGAATACCGTACTATAACGTATTGCGAAATGCAAGGCAAGAACCCTTATCGACACTGTTCACGGTAATCGCGCTTACACGTATAAGCTAATTAGGCGTATCGCATTAGCACTCGAGGAAGCGGAGGAAGAAGAGGCGGAGGAGCACCCTGTGTTCCGATATATGTATATCGAATGGAGGTCGTCGACTCACCAACTATCGATCACTCAATCTCAACATTCTGACCGTTTACCAAATAATTGTTAACCTTTTTATACCTATTGATTAATCGAACTTTTCCAGAGGTGGAAATTTCACGCGTTCAAATAAATAATCATTTCTACAATAACCTCTGACCAACGATTCGCCATCTGTGGAAAGTAATCGCTGACAGCTGCTTTATTAGCAAGAAAAAAAACGTTTTATTCCTCGAGACATGACTTTGCAAACCTTTTATTGATTAATTTCAGCGAGATATGATGCATCTTACAATGCTACAATGTCTGGTGGATTAAGATTTTTAAGGATGGTTCTTACAACAAAATTCACTCCATAATTTATTTTATGTATTTGTAAGCACCCAGGATGTAAAGTACGTAATGTATGGAAAGTATAACGTGATACATTTTGAGTATTGCAAGGGCCATTGAGTATTGTAACTGCTCTTTTTGTGAGCGAAAGGAGGAGACTTTTTAGTTGTTTGGCACAAAGGATATTCGTTTTGAGACTAGTAAAATTGTAAACAGTGTATGTGTTCTTCGCGAGACAAATAACAACCGATAATCAGGCACGATACAGCTCTCGTCGAATGCGTGCTGCAAATTACATGTCTGAATTGCGCTTTTGAGACTCAGGTCGACCTCGAGATGGAAAAGAAAAACTTTGCAAGACCAACCCGGTCGAGTTGTACTTGTATAGTTATAAACTCCTTCGCGGTTATGGCCTGCTTACCAGATCACGTGTTTCGTTCGTTCAAGGTCAGGGTTCTTAAAACAATACAAATTATAAACAACTGATCCAATGTCATGAACTGAGAGGGAAATCATCTATAGGATCTTCATCAATGATGCTTCCGAAGTTGATACCAACTCTTACACTTTCAGCTCACTGAAAGTTGTGTTGACTTGTTCTAGATTTCGACTCTATTGTACTACAACAGATTTGTTGAAAAATCCAGTTTTCATATAATAGAGCGCAAATCTAGAACATTCAGTAAAACTTTAATTTCGTTGATAATTCAAGAAAGGCGTACTAACTGTGGGAACAGTGTTCAATGATCTGATAAAAACAAAACATTTTTTCAAACTTTATCATATGTGCGAAAAAAGAGAATAAAACAGAAACCAAGTGAAAAGTTGTGCAAGGTTCAAAACTGTCGAGGTATTGGGAGATATGAAACAGCACCTTAGAGTAAATTATTAGAATTACCCAAACAATCTCTTGTGGTACACGAATCTGATATGGTAATTATTCCCATGCAAATGTGTTTACAGTTTATGGTAAACATATCATTTCCTGAGGCTCGAGTCTGAACTGAAAACCACACATAATTCAGGCGAAAGTGTTATAAAGTATTTACTGAAAATTTCTTGAAATCTTGCAACATCTTAATTCCATTAAACTTCTTAATTGCTCTTAGGCCAATTAATTACTCTAGTGTTCTCGCAAAGGAAAACAATCGAAGGGTGATAGATTGGAGAAAGGAGAGGAATTTCAATTAGGGGTTTTTTCCATGAAGGCATTTCGATGACTTGATACTTTGCAAATTTAAACGCACGAAGCGCGGTTCGCGAAAGTAAACTTTGGGAGAAAAAGTGGAATGGTGCACCGATGCTGCGCAGCTCAGTCACGTAGGAACCCCCTGATTTATATTTAACCCGGGTCCAAAGGTGATTCCACGAAGCCGTTTCGCCAAGCCCTTGTGGCCCCCAGCTCGCTCGGAATCCAAAACCGACCTAAACCGTCGAATTTATTTTCGAGCGAGCTTGGCAGCCGGTACTATTAGCAGTAAGGTCGACCGCCAATCTTTCTTGTCTTCCTTTTGCTCGATTCGCACCGTTAAGAATAACAGAAACCCCACTTCTTAGTCTTTGACTTCACCAAAGGCCTTTAAACATCAGTATCGTACTGAGAATTTCCAATTTAAGCCAGTAATTTAAATTTAAATGAGAGCTTAAGATATCAGAGTTTGCGCAGGGAGAAGAGAACGGAATTTTTAAGTGCATTTTATGAAGTTTCAAAGGTATAACCTCGAAACATTATGGAAAAGGGAGACAATTAGGTCTGAACTTCTTAAAATATAAATTTCGAATATCATTTTTACTCAAGTTAAAGCTGCTTTGTAATATCTTAAAGAACATTCAAGAGGTCTCTATTATCGAATCCCACCGGCACAAATAGCACAAGAACGCAAACGACGCAGAAGATAAAGTCTAGTTAGTATCCTGATGACAATTACACACCAATGCTAATTGCCACCACTCACGCAATTGTGTTGCAATTCCTGCGAATGCAATTCGATGCCTCAGAGTCATATAACAGAGCAAAAATCAGATGACTTATAGATGTGTTTTTCAGAAACAGGAGCAAATACTGGCCTGTTCCATGTTTTCTAGGATATGTAGCATGTCTGAATATAAAAGCACTAATAACCTTAACCATGAATTGCAATTCTAGGACGATTCGAGTGAAATTTACTGTGCACTATATCAAAATTTACGAAAGAACAAGTAATCAGATTCCGCGGGTGTAAAGTAGTTATATTTATTATGCTGATATTCAAATAAATTTCGCGCTCTTGTTGAACGAACGCACGTGGCTTTTATTTATTGCTCGCGTGTCGTAATCGGAGGTGCAATGCAAAATTTAGTCACGTCATTTTACCGCATAATTCAATTATAATCCGTACGGTAGTGAAGCGGCAATTTGTTAACGGATTAAGTCGCGCGTGAGATCTTATCCGCTCCGGAAAGATTATTATACGCGGGAAAAGTTACATTAGTTTATTGCTTCAGCGAAATTGCGCTGTTATTAACATAATTGAGATAATCGACGGGACGTGCAATAACGCCCGAGCAAATAGGACCCATAGTTTCTGAAATAGAATCCAATGTTTCATAAAATAAGACGAAATGTTTCTCATCGGTTCATCCAGTCTCTTGGGAATTCTAAGAGCTTAAAAATATTGCTGTGGAAACAGAATTTTAAAGCATTAAACTAAGTTCTAATCCTTCCTATTTGACGCTTATTGAATTTAAGATTGGATAGAAAATTGTCTTTGTTACCTACCTGCTATCCAATGCGACCTTTTTTATCTTTATTTTCTTATCGAATCTCCCCGGCTCTCGATAAAACCTCTATTTTACCTGGGAACCGAATTAGCTTCGATTAATGTTGCACGACCCTTTATTTCATCGTCATGATCCTGAACCCGAAAGCATTCTTGTGTAAAAAATACCAGCCTGACAATAAACTAAATCATAGACTCTGAATAACATACCTTAACGCTGGATAAAGAGCACTAACTTTCCTTTTGTGGCCAAATAACATGTACTTATGTATTTTCCCAGTTCTAATTATTACCAATCTATTACTTACAATTATTACAATCAAAGAGAAAATCACGTTAAAAGATAACCTGGAAAACGTTTGCATAATATATTGTATCAGTAATATAACAACTCAGTTCAAAATATTTTAAGCTAAAATGAATGGAAAATATTTAATGACACGAAAATGGAAAGTTTCTCTATATTTGTGTATCACGTTTTTCTGCAGAGGATACATTTTATTACGAGTATTTCCCACGGTGGGAGCGCAACTGGAGAGAACATTGCTCGCGAACTTGAAATCTATTTTCCACTCGTTAATTGGATCGTGGTTGACCGAGAATTGACTTCCACTTAAAGCAGCTTTATTAAAACCAATATATTGTGTAATACCAATCAAGAATGCAGAATGTAGAGCGCGTTCCGACTGTAATACACGTGAGTGATTTATCGGAGCATCGCATCTTACAGAAATTTCCAGGGTTTTTTACTCCTTCACGTATATAACGATTCGCATATACGATAATTCTTACGCCTCTCTTTGAAAAACGGAATAGTAAAACGCGTACGAAGGTAGCGAAAAGCGTGTTATGCGTAGGTAGGGACCTCCGCGAAAGAGCTAATTACTTCGCACATACATGGTGCTTTGCGCATTCAGTACGTCTCGTTGAATAGTTATTTCAACGAGCTCTGCTGTCGTCTAATTATTATGTGTCTTTATTAAACCTAATTGAATCAACCTGGTTCTAAATTAAATCCACCTTATGCTAAATCTCACTGGATGGAGTTTCTCATTTTTGTGAGAAAGCCTGAGTGAGGAAGTTTCTTTGCAAGTCAGGTAATTCATTAAAAAACAGAGCCGACGAACTTGAAAAAAGACTAGGATCATGATCATTTTACGGGAAAATTCAGAGGGTATGCACACTTATTTGTAACCTAAATCTTAAAACCTTATATACTAAACCAATAATGCAAACAAATAGGGTGGAGCTCGTATTCTTAGATTTCCAAGGGTAACCGTTTCCTTTCATCGGAGAATCAATGGAGCAGTTGGTACTTTGGTGATTCTAAACGCGCATGTCTGCATAATGCCATACCCTATACGCATACATTTCGACAATGGGGAATAATAAGGCGCTCCCAGTGGTTACATAAGTAGCGAAGCGTAGAAAAGTAGCTAAAAAACGAGCAAAAGAAAGCAGCACCTTCAAGTAGAGCTTTACTGATTCTCGAATCTAAAATACTCTAATTTAGAATTCTCTAATTAGGAATTCTAGAATCTAGAATTCCAGAATTTGTACGACTATTCTGTTGCAAGTAAAGACACAAGAAATGCAGATATTTAAAATAGCTCCAATCTTATCTTTAAACATATCATCATCCGCATTTTTTGCGCTCTGCGCATCAACTACTGGGTTATTAGACGGTTCTAAAACTCTCTTAAGAATTCTCAACCCTTTATAGCCCGAGCTCGGTAATACTTCTCAATACGGTTCGTGCTACGCGTAAAAGGGGTTTCACGAAAAAGGCCAGCAAGGCAAGCCAACACGAATGAATGCCCCTGGCATTTGCATGTAAGCGATGCCCATCCGCACGAGGGATTGTAACAATTAGATGCCACGGACTTCGCGGTCTCGGTATACGCCGCTGTTATTTATTGCGTATGGCCTATTCAAGTTTATGGGATACGAAAGTCGTATACTTTAGTTTTTTCAAAAATACCACTGCCACTGCAATACCCAATGCTATTCCGAGTCCTTTTGCTGATTTCCAAGCTGACCATTAATACGAAATGCAAGCCTTGGGTCGGCTAAAATTTTGCTTCAAAAAGTCGAATAATTCGTACAATCCAAGGACTAGAAATGATAATAAAACACACGATATCAATTAATTCGACTCATGTGTGTTTATATGAAACTGTTATCATAATAACTGTAAATTCCAAGAAAAGTGTGATTATCGAGCGATAATACCATCCTTCTTGCAGGACATGATCCGTTTTCATAATAATTATACGTGCCATGCAAGGTCTGGGCGAGGCCTTGCATAGAATATTCAAGTCTCTTAAGGTTCTTCTATTAGTAAATATTGTTATGCTAAGTGCAATCGTTGTCACGCCTTCCTTCGCGGCTTTTTTTCCTTCGCCCTCTTCATCTTTCTCCTTCCCCCTTCTTAACTCGCGCGTAACTCGCGAGTCCTTTCCGAGAAGCGAACATTGAATTAAATCAAGCGGTTGGCATCGCCGCGATGAACGATTTAATCAAATAGCTTTCTCGATTGGAATGCTTTAAGAATCGACGATATTCTCTAAGAACGATATTTCATGCTGACAAGAAAACTTATTTACTGCCGGCGAATCGAAAAATAATTTATCGATAATAACGTTCGACGTGGAGATTGCTCGTACGTCTTGAAAGAAATTAACCTGCTGTTATTAAGACTATGACTCCTTCGACCTAACAACATCCAGGATCATATACTTTTTTTATGTCTATAAATACTTTTCCCTTATTGTTAAATATTTTTAAATCATTTCACCATTCTGTAATTTCTATAAATTAAGTATTAAGTAAGGAAGCTTTCTGTTTTCACACGACATTTGCAAAGAGCCTGAAGCGAAATTATTAAAGTTTGTCGATTGTACAGGCTGAAGAGATGAGCCACTTGAGAGTATTCACGTAAGAATCGTAATGGCATTTTCGATATTATATAATGGAGAAAAGCAAAAACTCCTTATGACATAACTACTTGATGATGGTTCATCGGGAACAGGTGCAGTGCACGGAGGAGGAAGACGATTAATAAAACCTGACTGCGATCACGAGCCTCACTAGTTACCTCGGAAGTAGGAATTTGTTGTGTAATCGTGAACTTCATTTCACAACATTAGCATAATTGAAGAACACAACCACAACACTTTAACTAACAATCTAGATAAGAAAGGCAAGAACTGCACATTCCAAAATTGGTGTGATAAAAATCTGTTAGTACGAAATCAACAAACATTAAGTTTATTTTAATATACCAGTATTTACACACTGATGAAATGTCTATTCATATTATTTACTCGCATACAATAATTTGCATATAATATGCATGTTCGTGCGGAATTATCTGAACGAAATTAAAATGAATACATAACTTCAGCCTTGGACTTTATTTGCCTGGAAGATAAATTTGGGATTCACTTATTAAGAAAATTAGAGATTGCAGAATTGCTTATTAATATTATTAACTTGTTTTATTCGGCGTTGTTCCGCCTACTGCTATGAGCTCGTGTTATAAGTTACGGCAAATAAATCCTCGAGCTGCTTTCCTTATCTTCCTCCATCCCTTCTCGCCTGCCCCCACTCTGTCCTTCATCACGATCAACCTGTCTTAAACTTTTCTTCCTGGTAAGCTTGGCCCAAAAAGTGCCTTCGGCAAAATTCTTGCTGTAATTTCGAATCTAAAACACTCCAAGAACGAGCCCAGATAGACGTTCTCGGTACGCCCATCCAATATTTCGCCTTTGGAGTCCGTTTGGACCAGATCGAAATTTTTACATACGACCTTCAAGGTCTCCACGATTCACTGATCCGCGACTCACAAATGCATTTTGGACGATGCTATAATTTGAAATGAAAGGATTTCTTCTCGACTGTCTAATTTTTGATCAATTTTTATCCCTAGCGAGGAAACCTATTTCCACTCAAAAATAAAGAACGATGTTTCTATTATGAACCGGCTTCGAAAACATCGTTCCGCGGTGGCGAAGAAACCGAAGGGAATCCTGGTCTTGACTCACCACCATACATCGATAAAAAGAATGGAAGCTGTTGTGAGTTAGGTACCGTACAAAATTGCTTCCATCGTCAGGCACTCGGAGCCATCATCATTCCACCTTCCACCCCTTAGACTCTTTCTCCTTCGCTCTGGTTCCCCTTACATCGTCCTATCTTACCGCGTTCGTTTCTCCAAGCTCTTGTGGCGACTTCTCGCTTGCACGAAATAAAACGGAGAATCCCGTCCAGTCTTTGGACCCCAGGGCTCGAGAGAGAACTATTTCTGCCTTACACAGGACCATTGCCTATGTTGCCATCACCGACAAGATAAGTAAGGGTAACTACGTCTCAATAGCCTCCACCTCCGCCGTGGTAGACCCGAGAAGTCGAGGCCTAATATGGAATTGCATTCAGCGATCTGCGTGGAAAGAGGAAGTTGAGGAAGGAGACGAGCAAGCAACGCTCGAGGTTCAAGCTGAGCAAGAGATGCTAGAGCGAAGGGAAAATGGTACAAGAGTATTGTAAATTATTATTGCCACCAGTTTCTTGCCCCAAGTGCTAGTGGTAGCCACGCCATTTGCGTTACTGCACTACTTATCCTAGTCATTCTTGTACCAACCTAACTTCTACCTACGAAGCTTCAAACTCCTAATCATAGGATAATCATTACATATGTATGGTTCTCCTAATAAAATGACTTCTTATCTGCATCTTTAATTAGTATTTACTCTGTAGGACTTTATAAAAGTTCAGAAGATTACCTTTACTTAAAAGCTCTTAATTTGATATCCAATTACCCCAATCATAAGTACTTCATTATGGAAAAGGAGAACTGATTTAAATTTAGAGCGAGGCACAATCTCTAAACCAAAATGCAGCATTAGATACTCAATTAATGACAAATTTGTTTAGGTATACGGATTAATGGAATATATATATAATGGAAAAACTAGATCAAACGATAAATATCCATAAAATACTAAATACTGTGAGGTAAAATCAAATTTCTTCTTTCTGGCAGAAAGCTCATGGATTTGCAAATTGTATTTTTATGAACGGAATAAAACTTGAAGTCAAGACATAGACTGAACAAATGTTGCTGCAGAATATCAATTTCAAAATTCCTGTTGTTTTCTAGGATGAAATCTAAATGAAACTAATTAAACTATGATATGACATATTTTTAAAGATATGGGTAAAAATATCATTAAATAAAAATAATCACATAAAATAAATATAATTAAAATATGCTTTGACATATTATCCAAGATGAAAAAGCATTGTTTGAATCGAAAAACTTTCAGATTGGAGCTACATTTCAAATTTTTAAGTTCAATTTACGTACTTGAAATTTTAGAAAATTTCATGTATGCAGGATTTAAAACTCTATAAACTGCTTTCCAAGCTTTAAAATAAATACTCAAATAATTTCAATATAAGACATCATCCGAAACATTTTAAATTTGAATTTTGTTATTGCAAAACTTGAATTTTTAAATTATAGAATTTTTATGACTTCAAACTTAACGTAAAAGTTTTTTTCATTTGTTTGATTTTGCTATATATCCTAAAAAAATTGTCTACAAGATAAACAGAAAATCCTACTAATTAATTGTAAGATTCTGATTCATTTGACCGCAATCGACTACAGCTTGGAATTCCAGAATATACAATTGGAACGTGATATTTTTAACTTTAATAATTGAATTTTAAATAAACTATTACATGAAAAACGTCATTGAACTGAAAAAAAAATAAATAAAGACACGACTGAAGTTTCCAATTTCACATGATCCTTATCCAGTTGTCATTCTCATGTCTTGAACTTTATATATTGTTTCGAGACCTGTTTTATCGTTCTCTTATTAATTCGAAATTGTCTAATTAACTGTGTTTGTTTTAAATTCTAAATTTCAAACTTCTGAACTATAGATGCTTTTAAGTTATTATAAAGGTTCAGTTTTTGAAGTTTTGTATTTCAAAAGAATCCAATTTAAAATCCTAACTTTCATTAAAATTAAAACTAGTGAACTTACTCACTAAATCAGAAAAAAAACTTAATCATGTTTTCTCAACAAAATCGGAAAAAATCGTAAATTCGAGGCCAGACATAATGATCGTTGGCCGGAAGCTGTCACAACTTCATCATCATCGCGATCAACAAACCTCGCAGCATGCAAGGGCTAATGTATGGATAATTGTAGCCTCTGAAAAAGCCGATGCAAGAGTAAATCGTGAAGGGCGTCTGCGTTGATTAATATTAGGATCGGATCGTAATTGTAGCTGATGTCGGTTCTACCTATGAATAACCGAAAACCGAAAGGGCTATCTAACTGATATGACAGGCCCTGTAATTACGGGCACTCTATATCAGTCAACAAGGCAGCGTCAAAGGCGTGTCCCTAAATACCTCGGAATGCGTACCAATATCAATAAAGATTGATAATGCGTTCTTATATCTACACAAAGGTTAAGTAAAATACTCCACCAATCTGTTATTTCATTTTGATACTGATTATTTAGATAGAAGTCCAATCTACTTGAATAATATCGAAAAGAGCATGACGAACCTGGTTCATTTTGCAT
>JAAAKG020160525.1:0-29392 GCA_010014905.2 Druon quercuslanigerum | reverse complement strand
GGGGGGGGGGAGGGCGGGGGGGGGGAGCGGGGCGGGGAGAGGGGGAAGAAAGGAAGGTGGGGGGGGGGGGGGGGGGGGGGGTGCCGTCCCGTGAAAAAATTTGGCCAGTAAAGGGATTTAGGGTAAGGGGGTGGAAACAACGTCACGAATAGGTTCGAAAATCACTTTCATATATAAAACATCAAACTCTTTTTCCCTATTTCCCTCTTCTCTTTTTTTTTAAATTCTTTTTTTTCTGGTTTTAAGAAGATTTCTCTTTTTCTAGTTTTTTTGCTAGAATATGAAAAGAATTAATAGAACCCAATAAAAAAATCAAATTATTTTTGACTGAAAAGTATGTTAGTAAATTTGTTGCTCGGAATTTATTTAATTTGATTAAAAATGCTGCTATTTAATTAAACAATGAATAATTTTATTAAATATGGAACTATTTTTTTTTAAATCGTAATTTCTGGTCAAAAACTTAAGAACTTGATTAAAAACCTAACTACTTTTTTAGAAATGAATTTTTTGGTTGAATATCCATCTCTTTCATAGTATATTTAACTGTTTCCTTTAAATTTCTATATATTTTCTATGAAAATTAATTTTATCAATAGAGAAGCATTTTCGATTCAAAATTCGAGTTTTTGAATTATTATTGATTTTTTTTCTAGTTTAAATTTTCATTATTTGGTTGGAAATTAATGTACTTTGTTTCAACTTAATATTTCTTGGTAGAAATTTGCTTTTTTAAATTGAATTCTTTTTTAATTCAACACTATTTTTCATTGAGAATTCATATTTTTTGGTTGAAAGTTTACCTATTTGCTCAAAAGATCTTTTTTTTTCTTTGAAAATGTATCTATTTGGTTAAAAAAGTTCCTATTTCCTTTTTAGATAATTAATCTTCCTAGTTAAAAAATCTTTTATTTGGGTTGAATGTTGAAATATTTTTTTGAACATTCGTTTTTTTCTTACAAATAATTTTTTTTTTTTAACTGCCAGTGAAAAGTATAGTGAAAATAAACTTTTAGTCTATCTATATGGTCAAAAAATCTTCTTTTTTTTCTTTGAAAATTTATCTCTTTGGTTTAAAAGTTTCCTATTTTCTTTTTAGATAATTAATAGTCGTAGTTAAAAAATCTTATATTTGGGTTGAATTTTGAAATATTTTGTTGAAAATTCGTTCTATTCTTACAAATAATTAACTTTTCTAACTGATACAGTAACCATTCTATTTTTTATTGAAATTTATGTTTTTAATTAAAACTTTAAATGTCCTAGTTGAATTTTCAACTATTTGGTTGAGAATTAATGCATTTTGTTGCAAATTTTTTAATTTTTCTTTAAAGATTTATCTTAATTGGTTGAAAGTTTAAATATTTTGTTAAAAATTATTTTGAATTTATTTTGAATTTCATTTGAAAATTGGCCTATTAAATTTTTAGAAAATTCTTCTTCTTTGTTAAAAAATCATTTCTTGTGTTAAGTGCTGAACTTTTTTATTGAGAATTTATTTGTTTTATGGTGAATATTTTTAATAGAAAATTTATATTTTTTATTTAAAATTAACCTATTTAGTTAAAAATGAACTTTTTTGTGTTTAGAGCTAATTTTTTGTAAATAAAAATGTAAATATTCAATTTTTTGACGAAAATTTATATTTTTGCATAAAAATTGAACTTTTTGTGTTGAAATTGCTACTATATGGTATAGAATTTATATATTTTGTCAAATAGAATGCATATACTTTGTCAAAAATTTGTTTTGCTTTTTTAAAGGTTTAACAATTACATTTTTCATTCAGAAATATTTTTTTTTTCAAGTAGAACTATTTTGTTAAGAACTTATATTTTTTGGTCTAAAAATCAACTAATTGTTTAAAAATTAAACTTCTTTCTGAAAAACTCTTTTTTATAGATTTACAACTTGACTTCAAGATTAAACTGTTCTTGGAACTCTTTTGCGCTTGAAAATTCAATAAAATGTTAAGAAATAAAAAAACTTAATTAAAAAAAAACTTTTTGGCTTAAAGTCTGTATATTCAGGTTAAAAGTTAAACCATTCTGTAAATTAACTCATCATCTAGTTCATCTTTTTTGTTTAAAATTCGTCTCTTTCGGCATACCATACATCTTCTCAGTGAAAAATTTATCCTCTTGGTTGAAAATTTAAGTATTTGATTAAAAATTAATTTTTCGTTTGAAAATTCAATCATTCCATTTTTAAATGAAAATTTGTCCTTTAGAAAATAAAAATTAAACTTTGGTGGAAAAATTATCATTTTGGTTAAGGATTCAAATATTGGTTAAAAAATCGTTTTATTTGTGTTAAGTTTAACTATGGGTAAAATTTCCTTTTTTTGTTAGAAAATATTTTTAAAAACTCAAAATGTTACTGTTAACTTTTTAGTTGAGGAAATACCTTTTTTAGCTGTCTATTCAACTATTTGGTTTAGAATTAATATTTCCTAAATGAAAATCAATCTATTTGCTTGAAGATTCAAATATTTTGTTAAACATCCGTTTTTTACGTTTCCATCAATTGGCTTGAAATTCTTTTGTTATAAAAGTCATTTTGCTTAGTCGAAAATAAAATTTTTGTATTGAATTTCACAATTTGTATTCAAAATTTAACAGTTCTCTAGAAAAGTCAACTATTTTTGGTTGAATTCTAAACTTTTGTGTTTGAAAATTCAAACCTTACGGTTGAAAATAATTATTTTTAGACTGAAAATTGAATTGTTTATATAATTTATTGTTTTAAAAGAAAATTTATTTCTGAATGAAAATTAAACCTTATTGTCAAAGATTCATCTTTTTTGTTGACAACTTTTTTTCAAATTGATCAAATTTCTTTAAAAATTCAACAATTTAATTTTTCATCGAGAAATAATCGATCTTAATTAATGGTTAAAGTATTTTCTTAAATACTGTTTTATTTATTTATCTATTTTGTTAAGTATGTACCTATTGCATTTTAAGAAAATTAATTTTCTTGAATGAAAATTCAACTCTTAAGTTGAGTAATAAACGATTTTATTCAAAATACCTTTCTTACAGACCATTAATGTTTTTAAATAAAAATGTACATACTTCATTTTTTGTAAATGGTTTAAATGTTGTGTTAAAACCTAATCCTTTCCTGTTAACATTCATAAATTAAATTTTTTATGGAGAAATCATCTTTTTTGGTTAAAAGTTTACCTATTTTGTTCAAAATTCATTTTTTTGAGTTGGGAGATCTATTCTTTTCAATGAACTCACCTTTTAAACAAATTTACTACTTTAGTTGAAAATTCATTTCCTTATATTAAAATTAATTATTAAAATAAGAATATGACTATTGAATTTTTTGTGGAAAGTTTACATTTTTTATTAAAAATTGATGTTTTCTTGTCGAAAGTTGAAATATTTTGTTTAAAATTTATTTGTTCTGATAGAATATTAATCTTTTCGGTGAAAAATTTATCGTTTTGTTGGAAAATTGAATTATTTGGTTGACAATGTAACGTTTTTAATTCAAAATATAAATCTTAGGTTAAAATTACAACTGCCTACTTAAAACTCATTTTTTTAAAGTGGAATCATTTTAGTTAAAAATTTAACATTTTTCTAAACCTTTTTTTTTGTTAAAAATTAATTGTTTTCTTCTTAAAATTTATTTATTTTTAGTTTTTTTAGGATGTAGACTATCAGAATAGAATCAAACTATTTGATGAAAAAGTTTCTATTTTTTGTTTGAATCTACCCAGTTAAAAATTATTTTTTTTAAACGGAAAAGAAGATTCCATTTTTGGTTGAAGAAATATCTTTTTTTTGTTGAGAATATAACTGTTACGATTAGATTTTATCTTATTTATAAAAATGTATGTTCATCGTTTATGACAAAAAAATATCTTTCTTTGTTAAAAATAAGCTTTTAAAATAAAAATTATACTTTTTATTTTTAAAATCCATTTGAATCCTGAAAAAGTCGTCTTTTTGCTTGACCATTCAACTATTTTTGGTTAAATTTTTTCACTTTTGATTGACAATTACTTCATTTGGTTGAATATTCATCCATTTAGATTTAAAATTCAGATTTTTTCTTTAAAAATTCTTTATTTTAAAACATTCAGCTGCCTTCGAAAATTTTAGTTTGATTTTTTTTAACTGTTTTTGTTGTTAGAAAAATTAACTATTTGATTTTTAATGCAACTGTTTGGTGAAAAAATATTGTTCCAAATTTTAAATCCATATTTTTGGGTTGAAAATTCATATTTATCAGCAGAAAATAATTTTTGATTTAAAATTCAATTTTCTTTTTGCAATAATTTCTATTTGAAATCATAGAAATTTAAAGAGTTTCATATTAAAGTCAATATATTTACATTAATTTTATGTAAAAGAATTTATTTCCCTATTAAGCCTCTATTTTCGTACAAAAATCACCCTAATTTCGTTCGTTAACAGGAGGCTTTTTTTTTTGGGGGGGGGGGGGGGGGGGGGCATAAAAATAGGCCGAAATTGGTAACGCGATTCTTGAAAGGCCCCTCACTTGATCTGTCTTTGTGGTGAAAATAATTCCAGTCTGTAAAAAGACCGGAAGATCTCTTACTTTTTTGTTTGACTTTTTTCTTTCTTGAGTGATTCCGCCAATCGGGTTGAGGTGAAAGACAATAGTTAGATGCTGGTGCAATTAAAATCGACTGATAAGATTGTGGCCGAGTAGTGGAGACTTCTTTGAAACTTTCACGTTCATCCGTGAGCGGAGTCCTAAATTTCACTTACAAAACTGTGATTCGGAACGAAAGTGCTTGGACGATCGTTTACCTTGAGAAACAGAGCAGACGATTCTTTGCGAATGAACTGTCTGTGACGAATGACAAGTCTTACCATGTACAAATTCTACCACTAGAATTTTTTTTCTTCAGTATTTTTGCTTTTATTATTTAAACTTTTCTTTTGAATTTTTTTTTAATAATTTGAAAATTACGTGCTGTTAATTTTTAGGATTTTTTTATTGGACTTGGGAATTCTTGTTCTTTGAATTGAACTCACAAAAATTGAAAAATTGGAAAATAGAAGAAAATCAGAACTTTTCAAAATTTATATTTCTTTAGAATTAAAAGTTCTTTTGTTTTATAAAAATTTGAATGTTAAAAAGATTAGTGCGTACAAATAGTTTTTGAAGAACAAAAAAAATCTGCCTCAGTCCGGATTCGAACCTGATACGCTGCAATACATGAGTGGAGCGTTCACTGTTTACACCACCGAGACTCAGCAGGTCTTTCCTCGTTCTTCATGGCTATCTTTTTCTACTTATCCGAGTTCAAGAATTTCTAATTAATACAAATTTCAATGTTTAAATGATTACATCGGACAATAGTTTTTGAAGAACAAGAAAAAATTACCAGAATCAGCAGATTTTTGCCATGGAGAACAAAAAAAAAAATATTCTCAGGTATCGGTGCTGTAATTGTTAAACGCTCTTCTTGTGTCTGATTATGCTTCAAGTTCAAATCCAGACTAAAGCATTTTTTTTCTCGAAAATTATTGTTTAATGTAATTGTTTAGGTATCGGAATTTGCAATGATTGGACTTTTAGAAACTCGGAAGTTTATATCTATAAATGATATTATTATTTTTCGAAGATTATTAAAAATACATATTAATATGTTTATATCCTGAGTTTCATTCTTGATAAACTGCTGTTTTACATATAATTCTCTTAAACCGAATTTTCGACTTTTTTCCAAAAAAATGAAAGGTCAAAAAATGTTCAGATAAAAGTTGACGTACCTGGAAAAGTTTTACGCAAAGCACCTTTTGCGCTTTTGTGATATCCTACCTAGTTTACAAGACAAAATAAAAAATTATATAAACAAAAATATTTAATTTTTTTCATAAATGCAATTGCCTTAAAATGTTTTAGCCCACATAAAATAAATACGATTAATTTTTTAGATTGGCAGAAACTTTATATTAAATAATGAAAAACATTTTAAAAAGTTGATACTTTCTTAAAAATCGATCTTTACATATTTTCAAAATTCGATGATAAATATGAGGAAAATTTCCTGGGCATACCCACATTTTAAATTTTTGTATCATATTTTGTTAACATTTTATGCTTATACAAGAAGGAGTTTAACCATTTTGGCGACAAAAATTACTGTTTTAACATTTTCTATTGTTGTTTCTATTATTGTTTCAAAAAAGTGCTAAAGCTAGATTTTTTTACAATTTTTTTTTTAGATAGGAAGCAGTGGTGGAAAAGTTACCTATTCATTTTTTTGGATAAGAATTCGTCACTTTTTTCCAGAAATTTTTTTATTTATGGTTTTTGACTGAAAATTGCACTAATGGGCTTAAAAAGTTTAAATAGTTTTTTTAAAATTATTTTTCTGCCTTTTGTTATAGACTTATGATTTGAGTTAAAAAATAGATTGTTTTCTAGAAAAGTTTTTTTGGTTAGTTTGAAAAATCAAAAAATTGTGCAAGAATTGAATAATTTTATTGAAAATAAACTTTTTATGTTAAAAATGTATATTTTCGAATTGAAAATTGAACTTTTACGTAACTAATTATCTTTTTCGTCGACAATTTATATTTCTGGTTGCAGATTTAACTGATTTTTTAAAAAATTAACTTGTTTTATAGAAAGTTGAAATTCTTTCATAAAAATTAATTTTTTAAGTATTTAATTCTTGAGAAAAAAATTTAACTTTTTGTTGCAAATTTGTTTTTCTTGTAAAACAGAAATTTTTTAATATGAAAATTCAATAATTCCATTTTCCGTTTAAAATTTATTCTTCAAAAGTTAAAAGTTCAACTATTTAGTGAAAAATTATTAAATTTTTAGGATTTAACTCTTCGGTTAAAAATTAGTCTTTTGGATTGAATTTAGCTGGATCAACATTATATATTTTTTTTAAATAAATTTTTAAACTGTTAAATTTGAGGATTCTTTTTTTGTTTCAAAAAAATTTTTTTTAGTTTAAAATTCAACTATTTGGTTTGGAATTAATCTTTTTTGTTTAAAAATTCGTATATTTATTTAAGAAGTAAACTATCTTTTTTTAAAATTATTTTTATGTTATTGCTTGAAATTACTTTTTTTATCAAGAAAGAAACTCATGTGATATATAAAACATTATAACCGGTCATTCCTAAAAAAATAAAAGTTCTCAAAAGTGTTGTTTTTTGGAAAATTCACTTTGAATAATTCTATAAAATCAGCCGTTTTAATTTCATTATAAAAATGTGTTTGTCAATTTTTTTTAATAATTGAAATATTAATAATTTTTGCATCGAAAAAATAAATAAAATCCAGTAAGAAAATATTAAATTTTGACAAAAATTCTGTCAATTTTTGAGAATTCACAGGAAATCTTTAAATAATTATAACATATCTAAACAAATTTTTTTAATAAATTGATAAATATGCCTTCCTTTATTTTCACTATTGAATGATGAATACTCAATCAGGACCTGTTTTCCTGATTTGAAATGGAATTGGTCTTTCATATTATTTTTTACTGAACTGGCCTTTATTAAAACTTGCATTAGGTATTTATACAATTCTTGTTTCTTTATAATTAATTAATAAAAATCAATAATCATTAATAACTTAAAACTATTAATAATTAACTGTAATTTTCTTTTGAAAAAATAAATTTTAGAGTTTATAATAAAATTTTTTAATTGTTGTAGTATGTGGAAGAGATTGTCTAATATAAAAAATTTCAAAATTCAAATTAGCTAAATTCTGTGGGAAAGCGTGATGTTTTTCTGTGAAAAAGTTCAGAAATTTTATCTTTAAAATTGAAATTAATTCACACGAACCTCTGCATAATACATATAATAGTAGGTATTATAAACTAGTCGGCTGGTCTCACGGTTCGACAGACAGAATAATTATTAGATAAGAATGACGTTACTAATTCTATATATTTTAGTTTTATTTAGTTCTTCTCTCAAGATATCGTCAATAGTCAATTGAAAATTTTTTTTAAATTTATAAAAGTACCTATTTTAAAATTAACGATAAGATTATAAACTTAAATTTTATTAATTTAAGGATGTTAATTGTATTCAAATTTTTTAAATGAAAAATTCAGAAAATGAACAAATTTTACGTTTTTTTATTATATAATAAATATTTGTGTGATTTGTTCGTTTCTTGAACATTTTACTTTAAAAATTTTAGTATAATTAGAATTAAAAATTTTTTAAATTAAAAATTCCAGTTTACAATTTCAGCGTTAGTTATCAAATAGAACTAGTGAACTGATGGTAGGTTATTATAAAATGTTAATATTTATTTGTTGTGCGAAAAATCAGGTACCTGGAAAAAGTTTTTATGACTTGAAGAATTATAAAGATATTATCAAGAATATATTTTTAAAAGAAAAGTATTATTTTTTTATAAAAAAGTCTTAAAACCGAAAAAAACAATAACTTTTAAAAAATTGGTTGTAATAGAATTTTTCTGATTTCCACTCCTTAAAAATTTATTAAAAACGGATCGAATTTTAATAAAACTTGGTTCTATTGTATCTAACTAAAAAAAATAATTTAATAATCTTTAAATATAGTTGTTTCATTGAAAATTGCTTTTATTAAACAATATTACTTTAACGATTTCCCTCAAAGAAAAATGCGTCATGATTCATAAAAATTTGAGCGTTTTTTGAAAATTGGTGAGAAGCAATAGTAGGAAAAAAATCGATTGAAAAAATAATATTGCTAAAATAAATGTTTTCTGTAAGTTTAATAATTTTTTTTATTCAAAGTAATTTTTTCATTTTTAATTACTTCATGAGTAATATTATTTTATTTATGAAAATAATAAAAAAACTGTTATTTTCAGAGATCGAAAGTTTGGCTTAACAACTGCCTAAATTGAATTTAAATTGCTTGAATTAAATTCATTTGAGTTTATTTTCGTTTTTTGAAAATTGGTGAGAAGCAATAGTAGGAAAAAAATCGATTGAAAAAATAATATTGCTAAAATAAATGTTTTCTGTAAGTTTAATAATTTTTTTTATTCAAAGTAATTTTTTCATTTTTAATTACTTCATGAGTAATATTATTTTATTTATGAAAATAATAAAAAAACTGTTATTTTCAGAGATCGAAAGTTTGGCTTAACAACTACCTAAATTGAATTTAAATTGCTTGAATTAAATTCATTTGAGTTTATTTTCAATCGAGTGAAATTAATTTGAATTCAGATAAATTTACCTTGATTTCACAAGAAACAAATTGCATTTTGAAATTTTAATTTTACAATTACTCGATAGTTTGTTTATTTTAATTTAATTTATATTATTTTAGTTAATAACTTAATTATCGTAAAGTAGCTCAAATTTAGATAAATTAATATAAAGAAACCTTAAACCATTTTTTAATTCACCTGGAGCAGGGTAAAATTTATCTTGAAATTATTCGAATCCTATTGAACTAAATTATTAAAAAAATTTTAATTGATTCTATTGTATACTTATTTAGCATTCCCCTAATTCAGATAAATTTTTTATAATTCAACTAGAATTTAATTTAATTCATTTGAATTCAGTTGAATTAATTTCCATTAATTTTGAATTTAGGATGAATATTGTTGAATGTATTATTACATCCACTTTGGATCCGCTTGAATTTACTCGAATTCAATTGAATTGACCCTAAATTTTGTCGAATTAAAATAGTTTCGAATTTTTGAGGAACTAAATCGAATTCATTATATTTTAATTCAATTAATATGAATCCTAGTTTGAATTTGTCTTCAATTTCTTTAAATTTACTTTTACATCCAATTTGGGTGATCATTAATTGAGTAGAATTTGATTAAATTTACCTTCAATTCTGTTGAGTTCAGTCAGTTTTTTTAAAATTAATCTAGAAATAAATTTAATACATTTATTTTAATTCGAATCAATACAATTATGTGTTAATTTATGTTAAATTTATCTTAAATTTCGTTTAATCAAATTTTACGTTCAGTTTAGATTATCTTGAATTCAGAGGAATTCATTCAAATTTAAATAAAATTCTGTTGAATTGAATCAAATTGTTTGTAATTCATCCAGAGTTGAATTAATTTTATTGCATATTGATTGAATTGATTTTAAATTAAGGTTAAAATCATATGCAATTTTGCTGAATTAGCTATTACATCCAGTTTGGATCATCTTGAATTTACACGAATTCATTTGAATTCATGTTGAATCCTACTGGAATTATTTAAATTGTTTTGAATTCTCATGGAACTGAATTAAATTAATTATATTTTAAATATGTTCATTTTAAATTTAGGATGAATTCATATTCAATTTTGTTGAATTTGTTAATAGAATCAGTTTGGATGGATATAAATATACTCGAATTCAATTGAATTCGCATTAAATTCTTTTGAATTTAATAAAATTGTTTGGAAATCACTTAGAATAAAAATTAATACATTTATTGTAATTCAATTATAATAAACTTAATTTTAATCTAGATTTAATTCGTCTTTAATTCTTTTAAATTTATTATTACAACTAGTTTAGATCATCTTGAGTTGACACCAATTTATTTGAACTCATCTTAAATCCTATTAAATTCATTCAAATTGTTTTGAATTCTCCTAGAACTGAATTAAATAAATTATATTTTTAATGAATTTATTTTAAATTTAGGATGAATTCATATTCAATTTTGTTGAATTTGTTGATAGAACCAGTTTAGATCGATATAGATATACTTGAATTCTATTGAATTTAACTTAAATTCTGTTTTATTTTGTCAAAATTGTGTTGAATTAATCTGGAAGTGAATTCAAATAATATAATATAATGTAATTTAATTTTAATTTAATTTTACATCCACTTTGAATCACCTTGAATTCAGATAAATTAATTTGAATTCAGCTTAAATTCTGTTGAATTCTTTCAAATTGTTTGGAATTTTCCTAGAATTTAGTTTATTTCATAAGAATTTAATTTACTTAAATTTAAATTTATGTTTAATTAAACTTCAATTTTTAAAAATTTACTATTACCATTGTATTAATACCCACGTTAGATCATCTTCAATTCACACGATTCATTTTAAACTCTGTCGAGTTCTGTCAAAATGGTTTCAATTCATCTAGAATTAAATTTTTTCATTTAAATTTAATGTAATTAACTTTTCATTTATGTCGAATTTATCCGTATTTTTTCGAATTTACTGTTACATCCAGTATCCTTCATTTCCTTTATATTCATTAAAAATGTTTTGAATTCATCTAGAATTGAATTTATCTGATTTGAATTCCATTGAATTAATATTATGAATTTGTATTGGAATCATTTTTAATTTTGTTCAATTTACTATTTCATACAGTTTACATCATCTTTAACTCAGTTTACATGACTTAAATGAACCATCAATTCCTTTTAATTTAGTCAAATTGTTTGGAATTTATCTAGAATTCAATTTAAATAATTTTAATGCCATGGCATTTTTTTGAACTGAGATTGAATTCATCCTAAATTTGGTTGAATTTACTGAAACATCCAGTTTGAATCATCTTCAATTTACTCGAATTTAATTGAATTAACCTTAAATTATGCCAAATTCAGTGGAATATTTTGTAATTCACCATAAAAATTGAATTGAAATGAATTAATTTTTAATTTAGGTTGAATTTATCTTCAATTTGGTCAAATTTACTATTAAATCCCATATGGATTATCTGGAATTTTGTTATCTGCCTTCTAATTGGCCTTTAATTCTTTTAAATTCAATCAAATTGTTTAAAACTAACCTAAAATTGAATTTAATTATTTTGAATTCAATAGAATTAATTGTTAATTTGGATTAAATTTATCTTTAATTCAGTTTAATTTTTTATTGCATTCAGTTTGGATCACCTTGGCATTAGTTGACTTCACTTGAATTAGCCTTCAACTCCTTTGAATTGAGTCAAATTGTGTGGAATTCACCTACAATTAAATTAGATTAATTTGAATTCAATTGAATAAATTATGAATTTGTTTAAAATTTAAAAAATTGACTATTAAATCCAGTTTGCATAACCTGAAAGTTAGTTGACTTGACTTAAATTGACAATCAATTCCTTTGAATTTAGTCAAATTGATTTAAATTTATCTAGAATTTAATTTAATTAATTTGAATGCCATTGAATTAATTTTTAAGTGGGATTGAATTCGTCTTTAATATTGTTGAAACTACTGTTACATTCAGTTTGGACTCGAATTTAATTTAATTCACCCGGAATGGAATTATTTTGAAATCAGGTTCAATTTTTCTTCAATTTGATTGAATTTACTTTTAGGGTTATTATGAAGTATGTTGTCTGCACTTTAATTGGCCATAAATTCTTTTGAATTCAGTTAATTTTTTAAAATTCGCCTAGAATTGAATTTAATTAATTTGAATTTAATTAATTTGAATTTAACTGAACTAATTGTAAATTTGTATTGGCTTCGTCTTTAAATCTGTTTAATTTTCTAGTACATCTAGTTTGGGCCATCTTGGAATTAGTTGTCTTCACTTGAATTGGCCTTCAATTCCTTCGAATTCCGTCGAATTGTTTGGAATTCACCAAGAATTTAATTTATCTAATTTGAATTTCTTGGAATTAATTCTGTATTTGTATTGAAATCTTTTTTAATTTTGTTGAATTTACTATTACATACAGTTTACATTACTTGAATTGTCCATCAGTTCCTTTGAATTCAGTCAGATTTTTTGGAATTTATCTAGAATTAAATCTAATTAATTTCAATAACATGGAATTTATTTTAAAGTGAGATTAAATTCATTTTTAATTTTGTTGAAACTAATGTTATATCCAGTTTGGATCACCTTTAATTTACTTGAATTTATTTGAATTCACCATAGATGCTACCAAATTTGTTGTATTGCACCTGGAATTAAATTGAATTGAATTTAAATAATTTTGAAATCAGGTTCAATTTTTCTTTAATTTGATTGAAATTTAATTTATAACCAGTTTGGGTTATTTTGAATTTTGTAGTCTACATAATCTTGAACTTAGTTGACTTGACTTAAATTAGCCATCAATTCCATTGAATTTAGTCAAAATTGATTTAAATTTGTCTAGAATTCAATTTAATTAATTTGAATGCCATTGAATTAATTTTGAAGTGGGATTGAATTCGTCTTTAATATTGTTGAAACTACTATTACATTCAGTTTGGACTCGAATTTAATTGAACTCACCATAGATTCTGCCAAATTCAAACAATTTTTTTGTAATACACCCGGAATTGAATTATTTTGAAATCAGGTTTAATTGTTCTTCAATTTGATTGAATTTTAATTTACAACCAGTTTGGTTTATTTTGAATTTTGTAGTCTGCACTTTAATTGGCCTTAAATCCCTTTGAATTCAGTTAAACTTTTTGAAATTCGCCTAGAATTGATTTTAATTAATTTGAATTTAATTGAACTAATTGTTAATTTGTATTGGATTCATCTTCAATTTTGTTTAATTTTCTATTACATCCAGTTTGGGTCATCTTTAAATTAGTTGTGTTCACTTGAATTGGCTTTCCATTCCTTTGAATTCCGTCGAATTGTTTGGAATTCACCTAGAATCGAATTTATCTAATTTGAATTTCTTGGAAATAATTATGAATTTGTATTGAAATCATCTTTAATTTTGTTGAAACTACTGTTACATTCAGTTTGCATCATCCTGAAATTAGTTTACATTACTTAAATTAGTCATCAATTCCTTTGAATTCAGTTAAATTTTTTGGAATTTATCTAAAATTCAATTTAAATTATTTGAATACCATGGAATTTATTTTAAAGTGAGGTTAAATTCATTTTTAATTTTATTGAAACTAATGTTATATCCAGTTTGGATCGCCTTTAATTTACTTGAATTTATTTGAATTGACCATAGATGCTACCAAATTTTTTGTATTGCACCTGGAATTGAATTGAATTGAATTAATTTTGAATTCAGGTTCAATTTTTCTTCAATTTGATTGAATTTAATATTACAACCAGTTTGGGTTATTTTGAATTTTGTTGTCTAAATTTTAATTGGCCCTAAACTCTTTTGAATTCAGTTAAACTTTTTGAAATTCGCCTGGAATAGAATTTAATTAATTTGAATTTTATTAACTGATTTTAAATTTATATTGAATTCATCTTTAATTGTGTTTAATTTTCTATTACATCCATTTTGGGTCATCTTGGAATTAGTTGTATTGACTTGAATTGGGCTTTAATTCCTTTGAATTCCGTCGAATTGTTTGGTATTCACCTAGAATCGAATTTATCTAATTTTAATTCCGTGGAATTAATTATGAATTTGCATTGAAATCATCTCTAATTTTGTTGAAACTACTGTTATATTCAGTTTACATCATCTTTAACTTTGTTGACATTACTTAAATTGTCCATCAATTCCTTGGAATTCAGTCAAATTGTTTGGAATTTATCTAGAATTCAATGTCATTAATTTTAATGCGATGAAATTAATTTGGAAGTTAGGTTGAATTTGTCTTAAATTTTGTTGAAACTATTATTACATCCAATTTGCATCATCTTGAATTTAGTTGAAATGACTTAAATTGGCCAGCAATTCCTTCAAATTCATTGAAATTGTTTGGAATTTATCTAGAATTCAATGTAATTAATTTGAATTCCATTGAATTAATTTTTAAGTGAGATTGAATTCATCTTTAATTTTGTTGAAACTACTGTTATATCCAGTTTGGATCACCTTCAATTTACTCGAATTTAATTGAACTCTCCATAGATTCTGCCAAATTCAAACAAATTTTCTGTAATGCACCTGGAATTGAATTGAATTCAATTAATTTTGAAAACGGGTTCAATTTTTCTTCAATTTGATTGAACTAACTTTTTGGGTTATTTTGAATTTTGTTGTCTGCACTTGAATTGGCCTTAAATTCTTTTGAATTCAGTTACATTTTTTGAAGTTCGCCTAGAATTGTTATTTTAATTAATTTAAATTTAATTAATTTGAATTTAATTAATTTGAATTTAATTGAACTAATTGTAAATTTGTATTGAATTGATCTTTAATTGTGTTTAATTTTTTATTACATCCAGTTTGGGGCATCTTTGGATTAGTTGTCTTCTCTTGAATTGACATTAAATTCCTTTAAATTCCGTCGAAACGTTTGGATTTCTCCCAGAATCGAATTTATCTAATTTGAATTCCTTAAAATTAATTATGAATTGTTATTGAAATCATCTTTAGTTGATATGACTTAAATTGGCCATCAATTCCTTTGAATTCAGTCAAATTGTTTGGAATTTATCTAGAATTCAATGTAATTAATTTGAATGCCATGGAATTAATTTTAAAGTTAGATTGAATTCATCTTTAATTTTTTTTAAACTACTATCAATTCCAGTCTGCATTATCTTAAATTGAGTTGACTTCACAGGAATTAGCCTTTAATTCCTTTGAATTCAGTCAAATTCTTTTGAATTCACCTATAATTGAACTTTATTAACTTAGACGTGATTAAAATATTTTTAAATTTAGATTGAATTCATACTTAAATTTGTTAAAATTACTCTTAAATCCAGTTGAGACCATCGTAAATTTACTTGAATTTACCTTAAATTCATTTAAATTCAGTGGAACTTACTTTTAATCGGCTTTCATTTTTTCGAGTTCACCTAATTTTACTTCCAATTATTTGAATTCTCCTTGAATCAAGTTAAACTACTTTGGTTTAATTTTTAAATGACCTTCAATTCGCCTAGAATTATTTTTAAGTAATTTTTTTATTGAATTCTAATTTTCTTTTATTTAGGAATTCTTTTAAATTCGATGAAATTCCCTCGAGCAGAATTTAACAAATTTTAATTTGGTTGACTGTCTTTCCAGCACAGTTAAATCCATTGAGCTTAACGACAAAAATTAATTTTTTGAATTAAGTTATAAATTTCCCTATTTTTTGGAATTCACTTCACTTTTGTTACAAATAAAAATTTGAACTAGTACACGCCTTGCTATTAAATATTATTTTCTTAATAATTCTCTGAACTGATATGTATTTTTTATAATACATGCGTGCCTATGGCTCATTTCAAAATAGTGCTTATCAAGCTTGGTAATTTCGAAGGGAGACAAAGTGCACTTTTTCTCCCTAGGGATAAAAATTTTGACGTCAGATTAAATTATACATCTATAAGGTCACACTTTGTTTCACAAAAATCGTCCATTAAGCAATCAGTTATTCGGGTTTACAGATTGGACAAACTAAACGCGATAAATTACCATAAATTACCATAGTTTAACATTAGTTACTATCCTTTAACGCTATTTTTCGTAAAGCCTGGAAATTTCCATACACTATGAATTTCCGTCAATTGCATAGAATTAAAAATTTATTTAGTAATTGAAGTATATTTTAAAACAGGGTATTATGCGCTGCTTGTCATAAGGGTCACCTAATATGTGAATATAGGTGCAAACTGATCCGCATGGCATGTGGAAAAAAAAATTCAGACAAAAATAAAAAACAGGAAACAAAAATGAGAAGGCAACCAATCACATCCCCTTCCTTCTCTTCTTCTTTCTTTCCTCTTTTTTTCATTGATAATATTATTAAATCACAAAAAAATAACATTGAAAATAAAAAATAAAAAAATAAAATGACATTACCAACGTTTCGGCACTCATACATCACCCTTATCAAGGCAAGGAAAATATAAACAGTAGCGCAAGAGCACTTTTTTTTAGTTTTTATCAAATTGATGATTGGACGTTAAATAAGATTTTAGATTTAGATTTTAATCTACTTTGAATTTCTTAAATTTTAAATTATAAATTTCCAAGATTAAAAAAAAAAGATCAATGATCAAAAATTGCCATTAGTTAAAAAAAGACCTCAGTTCATTTAAACATTAAAAATTAAAAAATTAATAAAATCTAAAAATCTCTCACTTGAATAGAAACAATGCTAAAAAGACTCGCCTTCGGCTCGTGTGCTCGCTCGCCTACGGCTCGTTCCGAAAAAATTGAACACGTTGAGTTCCACTTGCCTTTCTTGATGCATAACACACTATTATTTTTAATAAATAATAATGTCGTTCCGTCTATAAATACCTCTCACTTCCTCTTCCTCTTTTAGATATAATCATATAATTAAATATAAATGAGTTTCCTTTGTTTGGTTTGAATTAGAAAAAAAAATTTTCTAACGCCTACTGTGAGAAAACGATTTTAATTATCTATTATTTTCTTCCAGTGATACCACAAACATGTAAATACAAGGGCGCGAAATTCGAATGTGGCCTTAGTATAAGTTGTGTCCTTGGAGGCGGTCGTCCGGTTGATCTCTGTTCCGGAGGTATGATTTGGAGCTGTTGTGTGGACGATGACGACATTCCCGAAAAAGTCACAAAACCCAGCGTAGGTCTTCTCCAGAATGCCAGTGAGTTATTAAAAAAATATATTATTAAATTTTTTTTCTATCTCAGAGAACCATTCTACAGAGAAATAAATAAAAGTCCATCAATCTTCAATACTAACAGAAAAATAATTCCCTCCTATTTTGGGGTCATCCAAAAATTATTTAAGATGATAGGGAAGGGGGGTTTGGCAAAATATTATTTGTATTATTATTGTAATTTCTACGTAGTAGAATTTTTTTAAAGTCAATACATAAATAATTATAAATTTATTATAACTTAGAGGAAACTTAGAGGAAAAAAGATAATTATTAACAAATTTTTACTACAAATAGAATAATTAAATTTTTATTCAAAGAAATAGTTTTAAAAAATAATTTTCAAACAAAAATTTTCATTTTTAGCGAAAAAAATTAATTTCCAAGTAAAACAATGAATCTTAAAAAAACAAAAAAAGTGATTAATGAAGTAGTTCAAATTTCAACCAAGTAGTCGAATTTTCAATCACAAGGATGAACTTTAATTAAAGAAAATTAGTTTTTTAAATAAAAATTTTTCTACGAAAAATGTCGAAATTTCAATTAAATACATGAATTTTATCTCCGTTGTTAAATTTTTAACTATAAAAGATAAAAATTTCAAACATATGTCTAATCATTAAATTTTCAGTCAAAAAATTAATTTTTAATCAAAAAAATTAATTTTTCGCTACAAGTGAAATAATTAAATTTTAAGTTGAAAAATTTATTTTAGTTAGAAAGATGAATTTTTCTCCAATTAGCTCAATTTTTTCACCTAAAAGATAAAATTTCTCTAAAAATTTAATAGTTACTAGAAGATCAATACAGAAAGTTAATTTTTAAAAAAAGGTGAATTTTCGACGAAAAAGTTCAATTTTTAACTTAAAAAAATAAAAAAATTGCAAAAAATAAAATAATAAAATTTGAAGGTGAAAAAATTAAACAGAAAATAAAATTTTAACAATCGTTAAGTTTTCAACGAATGAAATAAATTGGTAACTGATAAGGCATATTTTCAACCTAAGACATTAATTTTCTACCATAAAGATCATTGTAAACTAGATACATAAATTTTCAACTAAAAAGATTAATTTTTGAATAAGAAGATTAATTTACCACCAACAAAAATAAAATTTTAACAAATTTTAACATATTTACAACCAATGAAAATTATTTTTTAACAAAATATAGTTTAAAAAAGTAATTTTAAACAAAAAAGTTTGATTTTTAGCGAAAGAAATAATTTATAAATGAAAAAATGAATCTTAAAAAAATAAAAAAAAGATTAATCATGTAGTTTAACTTTCAACCACGCAGTCGAATTTTTAATCACAAATCACAAGGATGAACTTTTATTAACGAAAATTAGTTTCATATAGAAAAATGCGAATTATTGAATAAAATACACGAATTTTAAAAAATAGTAAATTTTCAAGTAAAACGATGAATCTTGAGAAACAAATTAATTTGTAATAAATTAGTTCATTTTTGACCAAATAGTTAAGTTTTCAAACAAACAATGAATTTTTATCCAAGGAGATTAGGTTTCTACCAAAAAGACGAACTTTCAATAAAATACATAAATTTCAACTCGGTAGTTAAATTTTTAATTGTAAAAGGCAAAAATTTCAACCATGTGTGTAATCATTAAATTTTCAGTTAAAAAATTATTTTTAATGACAAAAATTAATTTTTCTTTACAAGTGAAATAATTTAATTTCATGTTGAAAAATTTATTTATAACCAAAAAGATAAATTTTTCGCCAATTAGTTCAATTTTTTCGCCTAAAAGATAAAATTCCTCTAAAAATTTAATAGTTACTAGAAATTCAATACAGAAAGTGAATTTTCGAAAAAAAGGTAATTTTTCGCCAAAAAAGTACAATTTTTAACTAAAAAAGAGTAAAAAACTTGCAAACAAAAAAATTTAGGGAAAAAATTAAACAAAAAATAAAATTTCAATAATAGTTAAGTTTTCAACGAAATAAATAAATTGGTAACTAATAAGACACATTTTTAACCTGAGACATTAATTTTCTTCCATAAAGATTAATGTAAAACAGATGCATAAATTTTCAACTAAAAAGATTAATCTTTAAATCAGAAGAATTATTTGATACCAACAAAAAAAAATTTTAACCAATTTTAACATATTTACAACCAAGAAATATTATTTTTTAAGATAATATAGTTTAAAAAAGTAATTTTCAACAAAAAAGTTGGATTTTTAGGGAAAAAAAAATAATTTCTAACTAAAACAATGAATTTAAAAAAAAAAAATTTATTTAAGTAGTTCAAATTTGATCCAAGTAGTCGAATTTTTAATCCTAAGGATGAACTTTTATTATAAAAAATTATTTTCTTCAATAAAAAAGACAAATTATTGAATAAAATACACGAATTTTAAAAAATAGTAAATTTTCATCTAAAACCATGAACCTTGAAAAACAAATTAATTGTTAATAAATTAGTTCATTTTTAACTAAATTGTTCAGTTTTCAAACAACTGATGAATTTTTAAAAGGCAAAATTTCAACCATCTGTGTAATCATTAAATTTTCAGTTAAAAAATTCATTTTTAATAAAAAAAATTAATTTTGCACTTAAAGTGAATGAATAAAATTTTAAGTTGAAACATTTATTTTTAACTAAAAGGATGAATTTTTCGCCAATTAGTTCAATTTTTTCACCTAAAAGAAAAAATCTCTCTAAAAATGTAATAGTTACTATATATTCAATAAAGAAAGTTAATTTTCAATAAAAAGTTAAATTTTTGACGAAAAAGTTCAATTTTTAACTAAAAAAGATATAAAATTTGCAAAAAATTTTAAATTTTAAGGTGAAAAATTAAACAGAAATTAAAATTATAACAATAGTTAAGTTTTCAACGAAATAACTAAATTGGTAATTAATAAACACATTTTCAACCTGTAACATTAATTTTCTACCAATAAATATCATTGCAAACTAGATGCAATTATTTTCAACTAAAAAGATTAATTTTTAAATGGGAAGATTATTTTGCCACCAAAAAAGATGAAATTTTAACAAATTTGGTCAGTTTCCCAAAAGTAGATAATTTTTCCTCTAAAATAATAAGTTTTTCACCAAAAACGAAATTTTTGAATTTCGGATATAAGAATTAATTTACAACCAAGAAGAGTTATTTTTTAAACAAAATATTTCACATTTGATCCGAAAAATAAAGTTGCAACCAAAAATACTATAATTTTACTAAGAAGATTCTTTTTCTACCAAAAACTCAACTTTTTAACAAATAAATATGTCTAATCCAAATAATTACAATTTCAGTTAAAAAATTACGTCATTTTAAAAGCAGGGAGTTTAATTTTAAATTAAAAATTAATAAATTTCATTTAAAAATGAATATTCAAATATTCAGTCAAGAAATTTAATTTTAAAAAAATTATTTTGAAGAACGTAGTTAAATTGTTACCGAAATAAATAATTTTTTAACTAAAATAATAAATGTTTAAAAATGATAATAAATTTTTAAGAAAATAGTCGAAATTCTAACCAAATATTTGAAATTCTAACCAAAAAAATGAATTTGAAACTAAAAAATATACATTTTTGAATAAAAAGGAAATAGTTCTTTTTTTATTAACAAAATTAATTTTTAACAAATAAAAACGAAATTTTATTCAAATAGTTGAATTTTAAATAAAAAAAAATTATTTTTCAACTCTGAACGTTAATTTTTTGCTAAAAGAGATTAATTTTCAGAGGAAAAAAATCAACAAAAAAATTATAAAATAATTAAACTACGAACCAAAGAAATTAATTTTCGACCCACAAGATGAATTTTTATTCAAGAAGACTAATTCTCTACCAAAAAACAAGCTTTTTCAGGCAAATATCTGAATTCTAAAGTAAAAAAGATTGAATTATAATTAATAAATTTTTAGTCAAATAGATGAATTTTCCACTAAAATAATAAATCTTCAACAAAAAAAATTCATTTTGAAAAAATTAGTTTAACTTCTTAAAAAGTGCTTAGTTAAAAAAAAGATAACACAACGAAAAATGTAAAACTTTAGAGTTTATATTTAAATTTTTAATTAAAAAGAGTTTAATTAAACCAAAAATGGGAAATTCCAACCAAATATATGAATCTTCAACTGAAAAAGATACATTTTTTAACAAAAAAGAATTTTCCAGCAAAAAAAATTTTTCAGATCTAAATTGAAAAAATGGTTCAAAAATGTTCAAATTTACAGCCAGTAATACAAGTATTGTACAAAACAGTTCAAATTTTCACCCGAAAAATATGAATTTTCCACTCAAAAGAAAATCGATAAATTTTCTACCAAAGTAATTAAAAATTTTGATCGAAAAGGATGAAATTTTCACAAAATTGTTGAATTTTAAACAAAAGAATAAAATTTTGATTTTCAAAAGATGAAATCTCAATCAAAAATATATATGTAGATTTTTTCATTCAGAAAATAATTAACTTTCAGTCCGAAATATTTTTTTTATTGAAGTATAATAATTTATCAGGTGAATTAGGGGAAAGACTATGAAGCCTGCGATAAATAAATAGGAATTTCCACCACTGACAGACTAGAAAATAATAATTTAAATAAAAATTGAAATATGTTTTTATTTATTTTAAAGATTCATTTAATAAAAAAATGTATATGTAGTTCCTTTTCCTTAGATTATAAAATTTTACAGTATCTCGCATGCGGGGATAAGCGTTTTTAAAAACTTAAGAAAAACACCTTACATAATTACGGATGACCCCTTTCCTAAGTACCTAAACATTTTTTGATTAATTCCTAATTTAATTCTTAATTTCTAATTTTTTAAGTGAAGATATTAATAATAAATTACCCCATAATTTGTGATTTATTCCATTATTTCACGATTTGAGAAAAATTGTACACTTTCGACTAAGTGGCGATGCGTTTTAGCTTTCTCGCTAAATTTGGCGAATCAGCGCCCATACATGGATGACGAAGTAGAAATATACAATAATGCGATGCATCCTAGTTCTGGATACACTCACACATCTCACCGACCCTCGTACGTTTACTCTGTAACCACACACAAACCACCAAGTAACAAACCATCGTATTCACCATGGACTCAAACTCGCCCGAGTGCATCTTCTCTCGATCCTTTTGCAAATCGACCAGATGGAGGATTCGATCCCGGCGATTACGAGAACAGCTATCAGCAAACGTCGTCTTCTGGTATTTATAATCTGGGCGAGGACTATCCTAGCTCGCTGCATTCGTCCAGATATCGTGGTAATCGAGTTCCGAGTTTCTCCGAGGCTCCTGCACTTCTCTTCATTTTCTTCTCACGACTTTTGGGAGCTTGAAACAAATTTTCGAATTTAGAAATCGTTTTGAATAAGTGGTCCACAGTAAAAACTAGCTATAAAAAACGTTGCATTTAAATTAATAATTCAATAAATTGCAATAAAAACAAATGCGAATTAAAAAAAAAATTGGCGAAAAATTTCGGAAACAGGAATCGAACCCGGACTTCCCCGTTACGAATTCGAGGCGTGAGCGCCTGATCTATGGAGGACGTAAAAGACTCTCGTATCGGGGTCTATGTAAGGGGCAGTCTATAAAGTACGTTACAAAAAAAATTACGGCTGGTAATTTTCTCTTTTCAGATTTCACTTTCTTTCTCTATTTTCCACTTTTTAAAAGCAATATCCCCTGTTTTTAAATTACATTTTTTTTCTGAAAAAAGATTTTCTCCTTTTTTACCCACCGTAAAGTCTTTTCAGACTGGATATAGCTATAAATTACAAATTTGTTAAATTATGTTTTTCATGCAAAAATAGATCTTTTCATGTTACTCTGCTAGGAAACAAACCACAAAACTTGCGATTGACGGACTTTAATTAATTTTTTTTTTAAATGCATAGCTTAATCTAGTCTGAAAAGACGTTTAAAATATTTGTGTTATTTGAAGAGTTAACTTAAAAAAAAAAGATAAAAGATTTGCAGACAATAAAATATTAAAATTTTTACGTAAAAAAATTAAACAATAAATAAAATTTTCCAAATATTTAAGTTTTCAACGAAAGAAATAAATTCCTAACTAATAACACACATATTTAAGCTGAAAAATTAATTTTCTACCATAAAGATCATTGTCAACTAAATGCATAAATTTTAAACTAAAAATAATAATTTTTTAATAAGAGGATTAAATTGCTACCAACTAAGATAAAATTTTTAATATTTATGTGGGTTTTAAAAAAGTTGATAATTTTTGATCTAAAATAATAAATTTTCCACCAAAAACGAAATCTTTGAATTTTCAGGTATAAGAATTAATTTACAACCAAGAAAAACGATTTTTAAACAAAATACTTATCGTTTTAACCAAAAAATAAAGTTTTAACCAAAAGTGCTAATTTTAAAGTAAGAAGATTATTTTTCTACTCAAAACTCAACTTTTTAACAAAATAAATATATTTAAATCCAAATAATTGAAGTTTCAGTTTTAAAAAGTACGTCATTTTGAAAGCAAGGAGTTCAATTTTCAATTTAAAAATATTAAATTTCACTTCAAAATTTAATATTTAAATATTCAGTTGAGAAATTTAATTAAAAAAAAATATTTTGAAGAACATGGTTATATTCTTAAAAAAATAAATAATTTTTAAATAACTGAATTTTAACAAAGTAGTCCAAATTGTAACCAAGTATTTGAATTTGAAACCAAAAAGGTGAATTTTAAACTGAAAAAGATAAATTCTTAACAAATAAAAATGAACATTTATTTAAATAGTTGAATTTTCAACAGCAAAAATGATTTTTTTCTCACAAAAGATCTTCTCTTTTTTCCCTTAAGCTACTAGAGAAATCGGAAGAAGCATGATTTTTCACTTACCGTTGTGTCTCTTCAGACTAGATATAGCTATAAATTACGAATTTTTTAAATTATGTTTTTTCTGGAAAATAGATCTTTTCGTGTGATATTCTGCTGGGAAACGAACCACAAAACTTCCGATTGACTGAATGTAATTAAATTTCTTTTACTTCTTAGCTCCATCTAGTCTGAAAAGACGTTTAGAATATTCGTGTTATTTGAAGAGTTAACTTAGAAAAAAAAGATAAAAAATTTGCAAACAATAAAATATGAAAATTTTCAGGTAAATTTAATTTGATTATTTTATTTTATTTTATACTTTTTTTAAATAAACAAAAAATAAAATTTCAAAAATAGTTAAGTTTTCAAAGAAAGAAATTAATTCCTAACTACTAACCCACATTTCCAACCTGAAACATTAATTTTCTACCATAAAGATCATTTTTAACTAAATGCATACATTTAAAACTGAAAATAATTTTAAACTAAGAAGATTATTTTTCTACCAAAAACTCAATTTTTCAACAAATTAAATATATTTAAATCCAAATAATTAAAGTTTCAATTTTCAATTTAAAAATATTAAATTTCACTTCAAAATTTAATATTTAAATATTCAGTTGAGAAATTTAATTTAAAAAAATATATTTTGAAGAACATAGTTATATTTTTAAGAAAATATATAATTTTTTAACCAACATGATAAATGTTCAAAAATGGAAATGAATTTGTAAGAAAGTAGTTCAACTTGTAACCAAGTATTTGAATTTGTAACCAAAAAGATGAGTTTTAAACTAAAAAAGATACATTTTTAACAAATAAAAATAAACATTTATTTCAATAGTTGAATTTTTAACAGCAAAAAATAATTTTTCATTTTGATTTTGTTTTCTCCTTTCAGATTTCACTCTCTTTCTCTATTTTTCACTTTTTTAAAGCAATATCCCCTTTTTTTTAAATAAATTGTTTTCTCAAAAAAGATCTTTTCCTTTTTCCCTTAATACTAGAGAGATCGGAAAAATAAGGCTGTTTCACCCACCGTGAAGTCTTTTCAGACTAGATATAGCTATAAATTACAAATTTTTTAAATTATGTTTTTTCTGCAAAAATAGATATTTTCATGTTACTCTACTGGGAAACAAACAACAAAACTTTCGACTGACGGAATTTATTAAAAAAAATTTAAATTCTTAGCTTCATCTAGTCTAAAAAGACGTTCAGAATATTTGTGTTATTTAAAGAGTTAATTAGGAAAAAAAAGATACAAAATTTTCAAACAATAAAATATTAAAATTTTTATGTAAAAAAATTAAACAAAAAATAAAATTGCAAAAATAGTTAAGTTTTCAACGAAATAAATAAATTCCTAACTAATAACACACATTTTCAACCTGAAACATTAATTTTATATCATGAAGATCATTGTAAACTAGATGCATAAATTTTCAACTAAAAATAATAATTTTTAAATAAGAGGATTAAATTGCTACCAACAAAGATGAAATTTTAAAAAGTTATCTAAAATAATAAATTTTCCACCAAAAACGAAATCTTTGATTTTTCAGATATAAGAATTAATTTACAACCAAGAAAAATGATTTTTAAACAAAACATTTAACGATTCAACCGAAAAATAAAGTTTTAACAAAAATTCTAATTTTAAACTAATAAGATTATTTTTCTACCAAAAACTCAACTTTATAACAAAATAAATATATTTAAATCCAAATAATTTTGAAAGCAAGGAGTTCAATTTTCAATTTAAAAATATTAAATTTCACTTCAAACTTTAATATTTTAATATATAATTGAAAAATTTAATTTAAAAAAAATATAAATAAAATAAAAATAAAAAAATAAAAATAATTAACAGCAAAAAATAATTTTTCATTTTGATTTTATTTTCTCTTTTCAGATTTCACTCTCTTTCTCAATTTTCCACTTTTTTAAAGCAATATCCCTACTACTGGAGAGATCGGAAGAAAAAAGCTTTTTTACCCACCGTAAAGTTTTTTCAGACTAAATATAGCTATAAATTACAAATTTTTTATATTATGTTTTTTCTGCAAAAATAGATCTTTTCATGTTACTCTGCTGGAAAACGATCCACAAAACTTCCGATTGACGGAATTTAATTAAATTTTTTTTTATTTCTTAGCTCCATCTAGTCTTAAAAGACGTTTAGAATATTTGTGATATTTGAAGAATTAACTTAGATCGATAGTCTTGATTTCTATTATCAGGGTGAGTGAAAAAGATATCTACACTATTTGGTTTATTGCCATCTCTCTGGCGATAATACAGATTCCTTCAAAAATTTGATTACGTAACACCTGAAAAATTAATGTCTGTATTTCTGAAAAAGCATTTTTCTTCATACCGGTATAGTAGCTTCATGAAAAAGCTTCCGACTAGAAATCGCAAGTTATGTGGTTCGTTTCCCAGCGGAGTGAAAGGAGAAGATCTTTTTTCAGAAAAAATTTAATTAAAAATTTTTAATTTATAGCTTTATCTAGTCTGAAAAGATTTTAATCCTTTTTCTGCTATTTGAATAGTTAACTTAGATCGATAGTGTTGATTTATATTTTTACGGCGGGTTAAAAAGATATCTACAGTAGTTTATTTGCTGCCATCTCTCTGATGATAATACAGATTCCTTGAAAAAAATTTATTTCTCCTCTTTTAAAAAAAATTTCGCTAATTATTTTTTATTTTTTTATTTTTTTTGGAAATTATCTTTATCAACAGAATAATATTCTATTTCTAGTTAAAATTTTATCATTTTTGATTAAAAATGCTACTTCATGGTAGAATATTCTTTTATTTTTTATTTTTTTATTTTTTTATTTTTTTATTTTTTTAGTGACAAATTATTCTTTTTCGTTAAAGATACATCCTTTTTGGTTAATAATGGCACTGTTTGTTTTAAATTTGATATTTTTTTTTATACAAATATTTTGCTGAAAATTCATTTTTTTTGTTGTTTTTAAATTAAATTGTGTCTGATTAAAAATAGAAATGCTTTTTGGTTAAAATACCATCTATTACGTGATTCAGAAATTATAATTAAAAATAACCTTTTGTTGTTAAAAATTGACACTTTCGAACTGAAAAATTATTTATTTAGCAGAAAATACATCTTTTGTTTTAAATTCATTCCTTTTCGTTTACATTTTATATCTTTCCTTGAAAATTTTGTTTTTTAAGAAAATTAATCTTCTTCACTGAAAGTTATTTTTTATGTTGAAATTCAACTATTTTAAATTAATATTCTAAAGATTCAGTAAAAATTCTACTATTTTTTTGAAAATATAACGATTTGGTAGAAAATAAACTTTTTGTTAAAAATTCATATTTTTGTGTTGAAAAGTCAGCTTTCTTGATTGAAAATTAACTTTCTTGTTGAAACTTAATCTTTTCTAATATTAAACTCAATGGCTTCTTTGTAAATAATTAATCTTATTTGCTGAAAATTTGAATATAAAATTTATGAATTTTATTAAGAATTAGTTTTTTTTAACCTTTTTCATCTTAAAATAATTTTTTGTTTTAAAATTTATTAAATATCAGTTTGAAATTTAACTGATTGATTAATAGATTCATACATTTTGTTGAAAATTCGTTTTTTTCGTTTAAATATTAATCTTTCTGGTCAAAATTTCGTCATTTTGTTTGAGGATTTCAATATTATGTTAAGAATCCTTCTTTTTTTTATTAAACTCAACTATTTTAAATCTCTTTTTTTGTTGTTTTAAGTTATTTTTTTTAACTAAAAATTTAACGATTCCATTTCTGCTTGAAAATTGGTACTTGATTGTTAAAAGTTAAACTATTTTGTAAAAACAGAATCTTTTTTTTGACTGAAAATTAAATTATTTGCCAAAATTTGATCTTTTATGTATAAAAGTCAGTTTTTTTTTTTTAAATACATTTTTTAATTTGAATTCAAACTTGAAAACGTAATTTTTTGTTAAACATATGCTTTTTGTAGTAGAAAAGTAATCTGGTAGATTAAAAATTCAGTTATTTGTTTAAAAATCTTGTCTTTTTTTATATTTCAACAAATCTCCTTTTTTCGAATTTTTTTTAAATTCAACCTAATTCAGATTGTAAATATAATTTCTGTTTAGTTGAAATATGCAGTGTTACTTTTTTTCTTTAAATTTCATGTTTTTTAGTAGAAAATGAAACTTCTTGGTTGAAAATTTATTATTTTAGGGTGATCAACTATTTTGCTATGAATCTAACCAATTTGTTAAAAGATGAACTATTTTTATGCAAATTTACCTATTTTGTTAAAGTGTTCTTTTTCAGACAAAATAATATAATACAATAAAATTATAAGATAAAATAAAAAAATAACAATAAAATAAAAAAATAATACAATAAAAATAAATCTATCGTTTATGGTAGCAGTCCTCTTTTTATTAAAAATTAAACTGTTTTCTAAAAAATGTATGTTTTTTATTCAAAAATTGTATTATTTGGTTAGAAGTTCTAAAATTTCGTTCTAAATATTGCAAAAGAAATATTTTAAGTGAAGAAACTCTATTCTTTTGAAATTCAAATTTTAAATATTAAAAAAAAAATTTAATTATTTTGTCATTCTCTTCTTTTTGTCAAAATTCACTCGTTTTTATTTATTTTCGTCCCTTGGGCTTTGAAATTCATCTTTTATGGTAGAAAAGTTATATTTTTTGTTAAAACTTTGAATGGTTTTTAAAAAAATTAGTTTTTTCGTGGTTTTAAAAATTGTACTATTTAGTTAATATGTTAATAAATTTTTTTAAATTGTTCTGTTTTTCTTGATAATTTAACAAATTTAATGAAATTTCGTTTTTTCTTGGTTAAAAAATCTTTGTTAATTGAACATTCAAAACGTTAAATTATGAATTCAACATTGTGCCTTTAATAATTTTCTTTAATGAAATTTATTCCTTTAATACTCCACTATTATTTTTTGAAAAATAACGCCAAATCCTCTGTTCTAAGTGTATTTTGGGTAAGAAAAAATTAGGCTTGTTAACTCTATGATGTTTGGGGGGGGGGGGGGGGATTGATATCGGATTTTATGGACCATCTTTGATTTTCAAACGAGAGTTTACCGGCCAT
>JAAAKG020160524.1:0-44342 GCA_010014905.2 Druon quercuslanigerum | reverse complement strand
ATTAAATTAATATGATACGAACTTTTTCACGAGCATACCCCGAACCTCCCTTGAAGAATTCTACAAAATGTTCCAGCAAGGTTCCTGGAAGTAGGTAAATATTCACCTGTCAAAATATGATTCCCAAGGAAGATTTGAAGAACGTTCTTGAAAAACTCATTTAGTAATTGAATTATTATGATACGAACTTTTTCACGAGCATACCCCTAACCTCCCTTGACAACCTTTTTTCATAAGCGGACTTTGGAATCTTCCAGGAATATTTAAGGAAAATTTTGTGCTATCCGGATTTTCAGAGGCATTCTCTAACAATTCGAAATATTTTCAAATATTTCAAAGTATGATATGTTCTGTTAATTGTGGGTAATTTTTACTTATTCAGATTTAGAAACTGTCGTTTACAGTTAAACTAAAACCAAAGTAAACACAATAATAATGTTGTCTTAAAGTGACTTGATTTTATCTGAAGAGCGACATATATCTGAGATGAGAAATGCTTCTAAAATTAAGTTGAAATTTTCGTCCCAGTGCAAGAATGTCTCACTAAAGTTAACGAAATTTTAGTCGCTTGTTCAAGAGAACAGCTCGCTGTAAATTCCATAACGCTGCTTACCTACCATGACAGTCATCCACTTACAGCTCTGCTTCCTCTACCTACTTCGAAGCATTAGTTTAATAGTATCGCCGAACTTGGTTACTTCAACTCGCCTGCTAGCTAATGTCGAACATGTCGGAAGTGTCACGACGGCCAGGAAGTGCCATAGGAAACGAGAAGGGCTCAACTAACTACAGATGAAAGGTCAAAGCTAAAAGGAAAAAATTCTCCGACCGCATTGTTATATTAGGTCTATTGCCCTTAGACAAAGGGGAGCTTTCACATATTATTTGAATTATTTTCAGTAGTTTTTTACTCACCCCTCCCTTTTGTGATACTTTGTAAGATTTCATTGAATCCACCTCCCCTCTGAGAATTTCACATTACACTAAAGCTGACTCAGATCTTATTTTTAATTATACAATATAGAAGTAACTTATTGAAGCATCAATTAAACAATGAATAATGAGCTGTTAAAACTTTCTGATTTTTTTTATTTGAGGACATTGATATCATTAGAGGATAAAATTAGATGGCAAATTAGGTTAACAGGTTAGGGGCTGTCTATAAACTGTTTTCTTGATCAGAAATTTCCTTTTTTTAAAGTTTATCATCATATTTTTGCTAGGAAATTTATCTCTTGGGTTAAAAATTTTACTATTTGTCTGAGAATTTATTTTTCTTGTGACAATGAATTTTTTTTGCCGTAAATTTAATAATTTAATATCTGGTTTACAGATGATATTTAAAATCGAAATGTGATCATTTCTTCCTTGAAATTATGTATTTTCTTCAAAAATCGTCTTTGTGGTAAAAAATTAAACTTCTTGGTTGAAAATCCATCCTTCTTAGTTGAAAATTCTTCTTCTTGGTTTAAAATTCTTCTCCTTGGTTTAAAATTAATCTCTTGTGGAGAAATCAATTATTCTATTGAAAGGTCGTCTTTATTAGCTGAATTTTACTTCTTTTTATTTTAAATCAAAACTTTTTTATTTAAATATGAACTGTTACATCTTTCGTTGAGAATTCATTTTTTAAGGTTAAAAAATTAACTACTTATTTTAAAGTTCAACCAGTTTGTCAACAATTTATTTCTTTGATTGTAGGCTCATCATTTTATTTAAAAATTCAACTATTTGTTCGTAAATTAACTCTTTGTTAAAAAGTTATATTTTCGGCTTGAAAAATTAACTGTATTGTAGAAAATTCGTATTTTTGGCTTAAAAATACAACAATTTGGTAGAAAATTAAACTATTGCGTTAAAAAATTAATGTTTTGCTGGCAATTTATATTTTTTTGCTTAAAATTAAACTACTTTGGTAAAAAATTTAACTAGTAAATTAAAATAAACTATTCACATAAAAACTTTACTAATTTCTTGAATAATTTTTTTCTGGTTATAAATTAATTTTTCACCTGAAAACGAAGATATTTTATTTTTGGTTTAACCTTTTTCTTATATGACTTAAGTTAAACTATTAACTAGAAAATCCATTACTTTAACATAAATTCCTAATTTTATTTAAAAATTCAATTGCTTGGTCGTAAATTAACTTTTTTTAAGCTATATTATTTTGTTAAATGCAACAGTTTAATAGTAAATTAAACAATTTGGTAACAAATTAAATTACCTAATTAAAAGTTAAATCTTTTTTTGATAATAGATACTTTTAATTAAAAATTAAATTACTGAGGGAAAAATGTTTACCATTTTTATGCAAATTCGTTTTTTTTGGTTATGAATTAATTTTTTATCTGAAAATAAAGCTTTTTTATTTTTGGTTGTACTATTTATTTGAAAATTTTACTGTTTTATTGCTAATTCGTTTTTTTGTGATTATAAATTACTTTATATTTTGAAAAAGCTATTTCAGTTTTGATCGAACATTTTTGATTTATAAGTTAAATAAGTTGAAAATTCGGTGATTTTGTAGAAAGTTTATGTATTTTGTTATAAATTCCTTTTTTGGTAGCAAATTTATCTTTTTGGTTAAAAACATATCTTTGTATGTACAAATTCAGCAGCTTGTTAGGAAATTGAACTATTTTGTTAAAAGTATTATTATCTGGTTTAAATTTCAACAATATTGGTAAATTTATATATTTTGGTCGAAAATTTAATAGTTCTGATGAAAAGTCGTCCTTTTGGATTGAAAGTTCATCTTTTATGGAAAAAAATGTATATTACAAAAAAAGTACAAAGAAACGAGTATAAAGTAAACTCAAGAATAGTGATTCTGAATAATTTATGTTTACACAGCAAAAAGCTGTGAATTCTCGTATTATGTTTAAAATCGTTTAAAATTGCATTGAAATGCATGACTATACTTTAGAATATCTTCAAGACCCTTTACCACCTTTGCAAATATTTTCAAATCCACTAAAACCTTTGAAATCTGTTAAGACTCGTAAAATCCCTTAATATATTTTAATCCGTTTTCGATTCCTTTGAAATCTTGGAAATCGCTAGAAATATGTATAAAAATCATCTTAAAATAAATGCCTAGAAATGTACAAATGTTTTAAATACATAGCACTTCATTTTATACATTTTTTAAATAGATATATTAAAAATTTTTAACTGGCATGAGTTATTTTGCGTCTTTCTGTCATGCATTTTAAATGGAAAATCTAACAAGTTAGAATTCTGAAAATTTACTAAAACTAATTTGTAAACAAATCTAAACAGCCGAATAACAATAATTAACGCCGAGATTTAAAAAAAAAGTAATAAAGATCAGATGAAGTCTCTCCATTATATATTTACTAACTTTTTTATATTCACTATCTCCACGCTACGAGAAATAGTCTCGGCAATCGCGACAAAAAGCATGCCTCTCTAGCACTTCGAAGAAAACATTACGTAGCTTGCCATCCGTAAAAAAACGTTTCAATGTTTTCGAGCTAGAAGCACGAAGTTCCGGGTGGCTTTTCCAGCAGAAAAATATGGGGAAAGCAGCAATTTATCCTCCATGCGAAATAAAGAAGGGCGGAGAATGAAGGCACGTCAGTACAATTTAAACAGACGTCTCTGCCTGGGTAAGAAATAAATGGATTTCTAGACAACAAACTCCACCCCAGATTCGGAAAAATTAAATGTAATAAAGCTAAAAAGTTTTTTTTTAGAAAACAGAATCTTCTCACTAAATTTAAATTTTTCTTCTATTGCCTATCCACTTTTAGTCAAACAGAAATAAAGATTCTACATCTTCAGAGAGAAAGTTGTAAGCCGATTTTTATAGCTGATATAAAATAAAAATTGGAGAAAACATTGTATATGAAATTTTACGTTTACAGCACTCACAATAAAATAAAAGAAATCTCATCAAATGATTTTTACGATGCTGTGGGAACGTCTGTATCACTTAAACTGACCCAGATGCAAAAGACTTGTAGAAGTACGTGACTATTAAAACGTTGTTACGAAGGAATCACAGGAACACATAGAAACGACGACGAAGTCGTAAAGTTGTGACTAAAATACCGAAGGAACGAAATTTAGAGCTTTGTTTGTGACTTTCCTATACCGTAATAACTATATATTTTTTCAAAAACCTAGGTCTCTCTCAGCCTTCCATCCTCTCTAAACTGAGAAAATAATAGAGAGTGAAATACTATCAAACATAATTTCCATTCTTGTAAATGCGTTTCATACTGCACATTAAACGGGTCTAATAAAATCTTATTAGTCGCATTAATCATTTTCATTGTTTTTGATTATTATTATATTTAAACCATAATATTAAGTAACTCCCTTAGAATAAAATTTTGTACCTAAAATCACAATTTAATCTTCACGTGTTATAAAGCTTGATAAGGTTAAGCAATCTTTTTCAAGGACACTTTTATGTGTCATGAAAATAGGGCATTCGCCTTATTACCAAGCACGACATAAAGGCAGCTTCAGCACAAGGACCTTCGACTTTAAGGACCCTTTTATTACTACTATCAAACCTACAGCTATCGTACATATATACTACGTTCAGAACACAGCCTGTTCTTCCGGCAACATTGTATTCTTCATCCTCTCAAAATACAAATATGTTTGCACTACACCTTTGCAAATTGTAAACAATTTTTCAATTTTGAGAATATAGAAAACGCCCTAGATCTGCATTCCCAATCCTAGCCTTTGAGAACTGACTGAATCAATGAAACTTTCAGAACGTCAATTTGATATCATTCACCCTTTCAAAAACGTGTGACAGCGTGTGACAGTAATGAAGGTCTCTAAATGAGAAGGTCAGTCGAATAACACCTCAGGGCTACAATTTAATATAGGTTTGACCTAACTGACCAATCATTTTTAGCTTCAGAGTGAACTCCCATAAAACTACGATGAAAAGTTACATGATCCACCCCCTGATATTGATTATCCTGTTTCTCGAATGAGCACTTCCCTTCGGTCGTGAAGCTACTTGTATCAATATGAAAACTTTCCTCTGAGCTTCTATACTTTATATATGTGTTTCCTTCAATTTAATCTGCAAGTTTCTAACAGAAAAGCACAAAGTATACTTTACACTTTATAGTCCATTAGTTAATTAATTTTCTAACTTTTTCTGTCACAAAAATGTACCTAAATCCAATTGATTAAACATTGACTCTGTTTTCAGCCATTCAAACTCAACTTTTTATAACTCCATTATAAAGTTCCGATATACCTGTGTCTACAATATTATTTAGAGATTAACTCTGCAGCACATTGCCATTAGGCGAAACCGTGATGAAAAATCCATTTTAACTTTCAGGGAATTCGAGAGAAAATACCATTTTTTATTCAGAATTAAATGGGAATTCTTCTTCGATAATATTTTAAACACCGACACAGACACTAAATCTAAAGAAAAATGGATCAATAGCTCATATATTAAAAGCCAGTAAACTGATAAAAAAACTATTAAATTTGCTTTCAGTTTGGTAATTAATGGCAAATTTATTAGCAATTGTTGATTAAACGTGTTATCTACAAAAGTCACATATCAACTGTAGGCAAAATCAATACAATCCATTCAATATCTTTCAATTATTATCCCCTAAACACCAACTCGCTAGAACAAATTAGTGGAAGCTAGTTCTCCAGCTACACCTAATTTAGTACTCCACCTCAATCCCAATCTACTTCCTTGAGTTAAATAGATGACTGTCCCATAGTCATAATACTAGAACACGCTTCCTGTGTACCTTGTACCCATTGATTTTGGTTCTAAAGTCTATAATTATTATACAAAGTACCTAATTAGTATTTTAACTCAATTAACACCCTTGATATTCATTCCTGAAATTCATTTTTCTCAGCGTTTATTTTGCGTAATTGATAACTGGATTTGCTTTCCCTTAGCAACTAGGGACTCAATTATTTTTAATTATTGATTGAATCTCCAATATATAGATAATTTAGCATCAGTCTATTAACATCTTTAAATACCATCTACCCAGAACCAATTAGTGGAAACAATTCCACATACATTTGATGAAAAATCAATTTCATTCTCATTCTGTTTTCTTTAGCTAAAATGCTTCCCGTGTATTTTCCAACAAAAGTACATTTCCTCTCCTGACGGAAGCAGTGGGTTAAATGTAATCATTGTTAATCAGATCTGCAATCTGCACAAACTCAGACATCTAATAATTATTCCATCTTAGTCCAATTCTGTTTTCATCTAATTACCATCAAACAAGTTATTAGTTAAAACTTCAGTTATTAATCCTTAAAATATTTAATTCCCTTTCGTATGGCAAATGCAGACTAAATTGTTAGCTGTTGTTGGCCATACCCACAATCTGCATATTTCACAGTTCACCTTTGTGTAAAATCGGTACAATTTCTTAAAAATCATTAAATTCATATTCCCTAAAACGCAAATTAGGAAAAATACCTGTCTCGATCTAATTAGTATTCCATCCATTTCATGCAGCTAAACACTCAGCTGTATCCAGACGTATACATATGTATATATATATATATATATATATATATATATATACATATATATACTGAGATATTAGTGGGGGGAGGCGTTAACCGCTGGAGCAATGTCCTCTCGGAGAGCAGTCAATCGGGGTAAGTCAAGGTCTAAACGGCAGACCTATCAGAAAGTAGCGAATCGGATAAACGACTTACGTTGTGCTCTCGGCGGGTGGGCACATTGCCCGCGGGCGTCGATGAGGAATAAGGACGATGAACGAGCTACCGGACCCCGGGCGTCCTATGCGGTGAGCACGACTTGGTGCACCGAGTCGATTTACTCAGAGCTATCCTCCTTCGACCTCCTTGGCAATTGGCGTCGCACATCCCCAAGTCGTAATTGTCGTCAACCAAATAACCGCTGCACTAGTCACAAAACTTGCACTTTTTTGCCTCTGCACGGCAGACACCAGCCCTAATAATCCTTGGCAATGTCAATCCACCAGGGTGGGCTGCCACCTGTCAAGTCACCGAGTCAAGTCCAGTTGCTCTCACAAATCTGAACCTTCCCTGCGTCGGCTAGCAAACTCTCTCTAACCCTGGCAACACAGCTTCCAGACCTGATCCACTGTCGTTGCTTCCCCCTGTTCCCGGCCTCGACATCGGCGCGCTATTCCACGTCAACACCTTCGTCGACCTTCGCTTCCTCGTTCTCGTTCTACTCCTCTCAAAAATCATCATCCTGAAAATCTCCTTATCCGGAAAAAATTTTTAATCACAAAGCCAAAAAAGGGATTTCAGCTCAAAATTAAAAACTCCTTCATACGTTTGCTAATTCACCACTCGCGTAAAAAATCTAACTCCTTCGCGAATCAGCTCCCAAATGAGGGTAGTAGACACCACTGGAGTCTAGCACCGGTGCAACGACACCGGGGTCACCACTTGGTGTACTCAACCACTGTAAACAGAGCAACCCTCTCACAAACAAATCACACACGTACCGGTATCTGAAGGACGTCACCCTTCAGATATCCCACCGGGTCCAGATTTCCTACCGGCTAAAATCCACTTCTCCGGGACTTTTCTTTTCCTTTTTTTGCATACTTTGATCCTACTTTATTCCACTTTTTACTCCTGCAGATGCTCGACTCTCATCCCACGGAATTTCACAATCGCGAAAAGTAACCGTCACCACACGTTCCCGAATCGTGAGTACAAAATCTCGTCTCACGGGGGCACTCCCAGGACATCTCGCACCGGTCCGACCGACGGACTAACCCTCCTAGTAGCGACGCTGCCCGTTTTGGGGGTTTTGTGCCGAACCGTCGCGTCGCTTTCGCAGTTGGAGCCCCACCGCATGAACCACCCTGCGCCCCGGGAGCCAATACCAACCCATGTGGAAGCCCCGACGCGAGACGTCGGCGATGACTTGCGAACTCGTCCGAAGGCAGCCGAGTCGGTACTACCACCCCGAACCCACCCTTAGCGCTCGACGCCCGCAAACACTGCACCATGTGGCAGCACCGACAGGACAACGCTTTTCGCGAAAAGAGCCGAGGGTTGCCGAAAGCCTCTCCTGCTAACACGAGACCATGTGGAAACCTCGAGCCGGCGACGTACGAGTGTTGCCGAAAATCGACGAGAGCTTTTCTCTCTTTTCATCTTCGCCCTCGCAGACTCTCCCCGTCCTTCTCCCCATCTCGCGATTGTCTCGCACCCTCTCGCATCCACTCACCCTCTCTGGTCCAATCCCTACTCCGACGAATCCCAGTCGATACTGACACTGGCGGTGCGAGGTCGAGTCGTCAGAGGGTGCTGAACGGAGAGAGAAACGAGATCTGACCGAACCAGACGAGATGGGATAAAGCGAGAGGGAATGACATGAAAAGGGACGAGAGGAGATAAAACGGGACGGGATGAGCAGGGAATATTCTAAGGAAAATTTAAAAAGGTTTTCTAAAAAGTCGAATTGGTTTCGGGCTTTTTCCAACTTTTGGGTTTGACATGTAATCTAGTTTGAGATTGAATTTATTCCGAGAGGTAATTATAACCAACAAGTGAAGTTGAAAATCGAATTGGGTAGTTATTTGAATTAGTAAATATGTTCTTAAATGTATTAAGAGGTTAAATAGTTAAAGCAATAATCGGTGGTCGCAGGCTTATTAGAATTGTTTTTAAATCTTTGATTGGAATTTTTTAAATGACTACCTTATCAATTTTAAACTCTTTTTTAAAGCTAATTTCTTAGAAAGTGAATCTAATCTCAAAGTTTGAAAATTTCTCCTGCTACCAAAACAATACACAATAGAGTAAGTCCCAAAATAACAATTTGTTTAAATTTAAAAATCTAAAAAAGCTACAAATTTGGTATACTACAAGTTGTTTATTCTCAACATTTGACTTTAAAAACAAATTATTTAGCTATCGCTAGAGTATTGAAATTTTAAACAGCAAAGAGCTTAACATTTTTTTTCTAACCAAAAGATTTATACATTTGTATAATTCTTGACTAGTCTAATTTGTAGTCTATATTATTTCCATCATACCCTGAACGATAAAAGTGAAAAATTAAGTCCAAAACACTACATAATTTCAATGTCTAAAATTTACAATTTTCTATATTTTATACACCTTTAAAATCTTGCAATAAAATATAACCTCTAAAATCATACTAACAAACTAGAAAAAAAATTTTTTCGTTAAAACAAAAAATTAAAGATTTGACACTTTTTTTGTATTTTTTGCTTCTTTAATTAATTAAAAAAGCAAAATTGTTAAAAATCATTATTTTGAACTATTTGATTTAACCACTTTAATTAATTGAAATGCATACAAATATAATCCTACTATTTTCTAGTATACACCTTTATGGCAGAAGGTTGTTTGAGAGATAAAAAAAAGCTATTTAATATGTCACTTTTCTAAAAAAAACTTTTAAAAATATTTGCAATCACGATGTTTAATTTCCAATTGTAATTTGACAATTCAATTTAATTTTAATCAGAAGTATTAAAGAATAAAAAAGCTTTAAATTACTGTTCAATTTGTTAGGTAATCCTAGTTGAAGTTCTTTTTTGAATACTACCCAATTTGCATACTTGTAAATTAAAATCGTTCAACACAAAAAATATTTAAATTACCAGGTACCAAATTGACACTAGAACAAAATTTTGTTTTTATTAAAGCACAGCGCATTTATTTTCAAAATTCCTTCAGTTTAACAAACCATTAAGAATTGAGCAATTTATTAATAAAACGTTGAAATCAAATTTTTAAATCGTGCCGTTTTAAATTCAGTATTGAGAAATTTGATCTATTTGGAATGAATCGAGTTTTAATAAAAAATATTGATGTAAAATGTGGAGATTTTCAAACTGCAGGTTAAAAATTTAGCAATTACAAGTTTAAAGCATTTACAGTTTACCAATCTGAAATTTAAAGTAGATACTCATCAGCACACACTTTAAAGTGTTAAATTTAAAAGTTAACAAATTGAGCTAAGAATGCTTTCAGTATTGAAAAATTAAAAAATCCAATTTTTTAGGAAAATCAAAATTCTCTGATCCGAATCTTACCACTAAGAATTTTTAAGAGTTCATGTCCAAACTCAAAGCTGATGGAATTTTAAGGAGTCAGGTTTCGACCTGACTCTTAAAAATAATTAAATATTTTATAATACTACAAAAACGTTTTTACAAATTTTTGTTATAATTAAGGAAGCCGCTAAAAAATTGTATTTTTTATCTATTATAATTCTTAGTTGAAACATCAGACAATTTTCAGTCACAAGAAATGTTATTCTGCATTTAAACCAAGAATTTTCCGAAATAAGTCTAAATTATAATTCTTCACAGGAATTCCCTGTTCAAACTCACAATTAATTTTATTTCCAAAGATTCTCTACTTTAATCCAGAATTATGCTTATTTACATCATTTTTTATAATTCAGAAATATATTAAATCCCTTCGTCGAAAATTTTGAAGAAAAAGTATCGAGTTCTGGCCAATTTTTAATTGCAAAAAAATGAAAACTTAATCAACTTCTGATTCGGAATATGAAATTTCTAAAATCTTACAAATTCTGACTTGGAACAGGATTCTTTTCAAGGATTTTTTAAAAATATGATTCTTCTAAACCTAATTGAAAATTCTTTTCAAAAATTCTCGGTACATGGAAAAAAATTTGCTGTTGCAAGATAAATCATAATTCTTTACGGAAACTATTTAACATAAAGGGAAAATTGTAATTATTAACGAAATGTTTGGTTTTAGGTTAAATCTACAATAAAAAATGTCATTTTATACTGAAATTTCCAGTTTTGTCTGAGAATGACAATTCTTTTACAAAATTTCCTGACCATAAAATAAAACTTTAAATTTATTGCAGAAATTACCTCTCCCAAATCAGAATGATAAATCTTTTAGAAAATTCTCTAGAATAATAACTTATAACCCAGAACAATTTTGTTATCAATGAAGAATTAAAACCCCATTAGAAGTTTGAATTTTGTAACAAATTATTTAAATTTTTAATTAACAAAATACGAATTTCCAAAAAAAAGAATTAGTTTTTAAATAAAAAATATTAATTTTCAAAAAGAAATGGGTTACTAATATGTCCAGCTTAAAAAATTATTAAAAAAAAAGTTTTTTTTAAATAGGTAAGTATTAAATCAAATAAATTTATTTTGGACTAAAATGATGAATCCTGAACCAAGGAAAAACAAACTTTTTGAGCAAATAGTGGAATTTTCAACCAAAAATATTAAGCTTCGTCGAACTAGATTACTTTTCTACCAGAAAGACCAATTTACAACAAGATACATGAAATTTTAACTATTTATTTTAAATTTGAACTAAAAAATATAAATTGCGAACTTTAAATAGAATAATTAAGTTTTTAGTGACAAACTTTAATTTTCAAACAAACGAATTGTGTTCTTAACAAATTAGTTTAATTTTCAATTAAACAGTAAAAGTTCCAGCCAAGAAGATTCAATTTCTATCAAAAACAAAGAATTTATAACAAAATATATTTAAACCAATGAACAAACTAGAATTTTTAACGAAATGTTTAATAAAATAGTTGGATTGTCAAAAAAGAAAATTTTTTCACCTAATAAAAAATTCATGCAAAATGTTTCATTTCCATTCCAAAGGAAAAAACAAAAGAGTTAATTTTTCAAACTAAAAATATAATTTTTCAACAAAAAAGTTTTTTTATAATCGAAGTATTTCATTTTTCACCAAAATCTCTAAATTTTCAATCCGAGAAGACGACTTTTTAACAATTGCATTTTTAACGAAAAAGAATGATTTTTTTGAATTGTGGAATTTTCAACAAAGTAATAAAAACTTTAACCACAAGATGAGTATTCATCCAAAAACATTAAAAACTATACGTTTGTAAGACTTAATGTTACTTGCACATTTTGTTTTTTAATATAGGGTTCCACATTTATCTGATTAATAGAATTGATTCAGTTAATAAAATCTTATTTAGAATTTGTGGGGGGTTCAGAGCAAATATTAATTATATATAAATTATAACTAATTTATGTAATTATATTATATATATATATATATTTATATATATTTATATTCATATAATTAATAAATTAAGCTTGTAGTAAAGTTGTAGTATTTTGGGTGGGTAACTAATGAAAAAGCTTCTTAAAAAATGATACTCTTTTTTGTGTAAAAATGTAATGCTTATTCATACAAAGATTAAGTGATGAATTCCGGAATAATGAGACCCTCCGTAAAACTTGTCATAGTAAACATTCAGAAATCGGTCAGTCGACGCCAAGAATTGGGACAAAAAATTATCTAACTCCAAATCTTGTACATTTTATTTTTAAAATTTTTAGATTATGATTCACTCGTTCCCGTCAGTTTATTTAGTTTTATTTGACTTTGTTGCCTCTTTTGCGGCGGTTGCTCATCGGCTGATGGATTTTGACTGGCACATTGAACGCTGCCTTTTGTCGCTCAATTACTCAGAAACGGTACATGCTAGAGAAAAAAGTGATTGTCAATTTTGTAGCCTCTTCAGAGATAAAAAACTTTTACATTTGAAGTGCCGTTAAAAAAACATTTTTTGGCCGTCATATAGCGTTAAAACGCTTTTTTGGTACCTTTAACGCCAAATACTTTTGGAACTTAGGTCCTATAACATCAACCACATGAGATAAATTTTGGGGAATGATGTCTCAAGCATTTTTTGTTCTTATGAATATTTGACAGAAACCCACCGTTTTCGAGAAAAACAAAATCCCAAAAGTTTTTGAGTTTTGACCACGTTCCGCAAGGGCAGGGATGACGGGAACTCATGGTTAAGGTTTTCTCATCCCACCCCCCAAGCAATTCCCGACGGTTTGACTGTACTAAAAAGGCATTAATGTCCTTAAGCATAAGCACGTAAACCGCTGGATGACTTCATTTCACTTGGTATGAACGTGTAAAATTTTTTCTTTACTAAGGTGAGGTTAAAATCACTTTATGAAGTTAATCACATCTAATGATAACATGCAGCTGCTCCCCACTTTGTTAGAAGTACTTAAATTTTCCTGAACGTTTGGCCTTGGGAGAGGAAAACTGCATAAAACTATCTTCTCGAGCTTAGATCGATTTCCGACTGCCGAATTTAAAAGTAGCTCAAAATAAGGGGTTTATCGAAAAGAATTTTTTTTATCGAAACCCTTACAGTTTTGTCGGGTATCCATTTGTCCTTCTGTTTTATTTCTTTCTCGGAATAGCTAGTGAGGAGATGGCTCGTGAGGAGTGGGAAGTGATGAGGTAGGGAAAGAAGAAGTAGAGGAGGTGAGGAGGTGAGGAGGAATTTGGGGATGGGATGATAATATAGGATCTTATAGGATGGGATTGAATAGATAGGACAGAATCAGGAAGAGAAGGAGATTATAGAGGAAGGGAATAGGGGAAAGAGGGAGATTTAACCCTACGCCTAACACCTATTCTGATACCCTTCCGAGTTCGGACGGACACATGGTGCTTGGGTGGACCCCTATACATTTACAAGCATTTATATGTAAATACGGGCTTAAGTTCACACTCACTTTTCCAAAAGCAGGGAAACATTTTTTATCTCTTACCTTTCTTATAAGTTTCAGCATATGTTTTACTAACTGCACATGTAAAAAAATTCTATAAAAGTTTTTGGATTGGATTTGAGCATTTGGAAGAGAGAAAACGTGTTTTTCTGGGCAGTTTGTCGCCTTCTTGTAAACAAAGTCTCTCTTTCCTGTCAGTGTATCGGCGCCGCGCTGGTTGTATGGCGAACCAATGGATGGACTGGCAGGTTGATTTTTTTGATCAAAAAATTATTTAATAACAAAACGAGTAGTGAACTGTGAAATGACGTGAATGTGGTTTCATCGATTTTCGATGTTTGCAAGGACCAATGTTTCGGATAACAAAAAGCTGCCAATGCTATAATGTCTAAAATGTTGCAAAAGAAAGCATAAGTTCATCGTCTAGTTGGCCGTTTTGTTGTAAAATTGATCATATTCCACACGTTTTCATAGTAAATGTACAGGGGTCCAGGCAGGTACCATGTATCGGTCCGAAGGTGTACTTTTTGAATGTCCTTATAACATCCGTTTGAAGGATTTTTTCGTCAATAAAATTTTAAAAAGCTACCTGAGAGTACAAGTCGAAAGGTAAATTTTTGTACACTCATGACGCCTATTCAAAATAATTTTTTAGATATTATCCTTTATAATAAGCTCTGGGAGGAGATAAAGGGATCTGAGGTAAAACCAGTGAAGTTGAGATGAAACGTGACTGGATCCAAGAGAGAGGATGCACCGACGCTTTCCGCGATGCACTCTCGTTTTGCGAAAAAAAAACTGCAGATGGCTAGTACGGATTTTTCCGTCCGGGTTGCTTTTCAGGACCAAAACTGGCACAATGGATGGAGGCCTAGCTCCTATCCCTCTCATTCTCATCCGGCGCGACGTCGGGTTATGCGGATAGGAGGTCTTCGAACCGTGCAGGGATCTTTGATCGAGACGACCTTTACTTTGCAAATCCAGTCCTCTCGATGCAACTCCGAAGCAAGTCCCGAGATTCTCCGCAAGACTCGCTCAACTTTCGGTCGACCTTGTTCACCGCGGTGAAAACTTTTACCTCGCATGACGCCATGCAGTGTAACCAAGCGTGCATTTCATCGCGAAAGCGATTTTCTCTCCACAACGTACGCGATTACATGCTGAAATAATGTAATCGGATAAACCAGAAGTGAAAAAGGGCGTTTTTTTGAAAATATTTCTAGCGTGATGTAGTGCAAACTAATACATTTTACACGCCTTTCAAAGCTAATGTAGAGGTCTTCCGGTTTTAGCTACAATGAAAACCAGAGAAGAATTCTAGGTGGAAGCAGTACTCCACGTTTGACCAGTTAAACAATTAAACAATTCAAATAATTTTTACGTTTACCAGATAAGATATTAAACAAAATATACAGGGTGGGCCATTTAAATCTATCCACCCCAAAATATCCAGAAATAAGCGGTATACAAAAAAAATGTTCAGACAAAAGTTGCTCAGGACAATGCGGGCCATCTTTCTGAATAATCGGTTATGACCTTGAGATCAATTTTTAATGTTATTTAAAGGTCACATTGATTTTTTTAAATGGGTAATTTCTGACATTAGATTCTGAAAAAGAGGGAAATTTTAGGTCCTAAATGATAGTTAAGAAACAATTTCCACAAGGTCAAATAAAGATTATATCGAGGAAAAATTTCAAAAATCATGCAGAACATGATCTTCTGTTTTATTTGTTTAACACGTTTTAGCAGCACAAAGCTGGGGTGAATTTGGGACCAACGATCTTCTGGACCTTGAGGCCAACTTGGAAGGTCATTCGTAGATCAAAGTGTGGAGTTTGTTGTTTTGGAGCTTGTGGGTTTGGTTTCGGGTGTATTAGTTCAAGAAAACAAACACTTTGACCTTCGAATGACCTTCCAAGCATGCCTCAAGGTGAAGGTTCTCAGTCCCTAATCGACCCTAGCTTTGTGTTGCACAAACATGTTAAAGAATAAAACAAATATATTTTGTTCTGCATGATTTTTGAAATTTGACTTTGATTTGTCCTTATTAGACCTCGGGAAAATTGACTTTAACTATCATTTCGGACGCAAAATTTTCCCCTCTTATAGTATCTAATATCAAAGATAGAGATTTCTGTTCAAAAATTAAAGTGACCTTCAAATAACCTTTAAGATTGATATTAAGATAAAAACCGGTTTTGCAGAAAGATGGCCCCCATTGTCCTGAGAAACATTTGTCTGAATAATTTTTTTTGATTCCGTTTATTTCCGGAGATATAGGGGTGGATAGATTAAAATGGACCATCCTGTATATATATTTTTTAATAGATATTTTAAGAAAAATCCACTCGGTTAAACTTTCCATCGTATTCAACTTTTTTTTACAGATTTTGTAGCCCGGGGCAGAAGCCCTTATAGTTTCGATCGGGTGTCTGTCCGTCCGTCCGTCTCTTGTACTTTTTTCCAACAAGAGGAAGTAAGGGAAACTCAAAGTTCGCAACGAACAGCTCACAACTCGCAAGAGGAGGGGTTTAGAAGTAGAAGTAACGAGAAATGAGGGTAGGGTAATTAGGGGAAGTGAGGGAAAATGTGGGAGGAAATAATAAGTGTGGGAATAACATGAGAAAGAAGCTAGGGAAGGTTGGGGAAACGAAGATTGAAGTGTGGGGGAAAGAAGTAGGATAGGAGAGGGGAAGTAGGGGAATGTAATAAAAGTAGTAGAGGAAACGTATGGAAGGAAGAGGTTTAAACAACTTGTTTACTACTTAATAAGATTCGAAACTCTTTTTTGCAGACACCAGACGCCTTTTTTTTACTTATAAAAAATTTAATCTAAGTTCACACAAATCAGTTTTTAGATTAATCTTCAAACCAATCATTTGAAACAATTCAAGAAGCCCCTTAGATGTTACAAATTTCGAACTACACATCCTTTTATATGTCAACTAGTGATGGGTGAACGCGTATATCTCTGGAATGCGCAATAGTTATTCCAGTGTATTTTACGGATTTCAATGTTGACGCTTGGAGTTACATAGCCTAAAAATACAATAGAACGATTACTGCGCATGTCAGAGACATCCCCATTCTCCCACCACTGATGTCAACCACACCACGAAATTATACAAAAAGCTAAAAAACTTAAACTCTATCGATGAGAGGCTTCACATTCCAACATTTACAACAACAACAAAATTTTAACAAGTTACATTAGTTTTAAACTCAGAGAAATAAATTGTACAAAAAAATCGAGAAGTTAACTGTTAGGTTAAAAAAATAAATTATTACTCATGAAAAGAACAAATTTTTAAACAAAAACACATTAATTTTAATAAAGCAGTTGCAGTTTCAAACAAAAAAGATTAAATTTCTACCTGGAGAGAATAATTTTCAAACCGGACAGATGAATTTTTAACTAAAAAATATTAGTTTTCTACAAAGACTGAAATAATAATAAAAACAAAGTAGTTCTTCTTTGAAGCCAATAGTTGATTTTCCAACTGAAAGAGATCAGTTTTCTCTTACAAATGGAATAGTTAATTTTTCATCCAAAAATATTTATTTTCAACCAAAAAAAAAGAATAAGTTTTCAGAAAACTAGTTAAACTTTTAACCGATTAGATAAATTTTCAACTACAATCAATCATCTTCTACGAACAAAATAAATTTTTAACGAAGTAGTTCCAGTTTAATATGAATTTTCAACTAAAATAATAAATTCAAAAACAAAAAAATGAATTTTCTAACAAAATTGCTAAACTTTGAAACAACTAGTTGAGTGTTTAACTATAAAAGTGCAATTTTGAGCCAAAAGTGAAATAATTAAATTGTCAACCACAAAAAAATTAATTTTAAACCAAAAGTGTAAAACGTTATTTCTACCAAAAAATATTTTAATTTTTAATCAAAAAAGTTCAATTCAACCAGAAAAAGATTAATTTCCAACAAAATAGCTAAAGCCTTAATCAAAACACATTAATTTGCAACCAAACACTTGTATTTTTTAACAAAAAATAAATGAAATTTTTACAAAAATAGAAAACAAAGATTCTTCAAATTTGCATGAAAATAATCAAATTTTCAATTTAATAGTTTCATTTTTTACCTTAAAACACCAAATCTCTACTCATGGAGCTTCATTTTCAATAAAATATTTGAATTTTCCAAGAATTTTTTTTTTTTAATCAAGGGGGAAAATTTCACACAAATTCTTTAACAAAAAATTTCATTTTGAACCAAAGAGTTAAATTTTCAACAAAGCACTTTAAATTTCAAACATGAAAGTTGACTTTTTAACAATATCGTTGCATTTTCATTTCAAATGTTCATACAAATAATAAAAATCTTGACCCAAAAAGATGAATTCTCAAACAAAAATATAGTAACAAAAAATGGTTGGCTATTTTCTTAACGGCGTCGATTAATTCATTTCGCATTTAAGTGAAAAAAAACGAGCAAGGGTAGAAAAGGCTATGGCAATTGTAATAAATAAATTGAGATTTTTTTAATTAATAGACTAAAGAATAATAGTTCAAATAAACATTAGAGTTAATTTGATCAAGATTTTTTTTAAATATTATGTTAGAAAAATTAAAATTCTTCTTAGAAAATAAAGTTAATTTTCCCCTGCACTTTTTGCATTCAGATTAAACACTTTTGAATCCGCAGTTCATAAAGTTTCTTTGACAAACTCTGCAATATTTTAAATCCTGAACGGAATGAACTTTTCTTCAAGTTAATTGTCTATACAGTTAAACGTAGAAATTATTCGAATTGTTCAACCTTTTAAATGGTAAAGCACGGAGTACTATATGGGAGAAATGTAAAATACTGTCAAAGTTCACAGCAAAAGCAGTGACATATGATAACAGGTTCCCCCAAAAAAAAAATCTGCCTGCTGCGCGGGCTCATTCTCATAGTGCGCTGCGCGCGCGGCTGCCAAGACTATTGGTTCTTGCGCTGCGCGCTCGGCGTTTCTGTGTACCCCAAATTTGCGCGCAAGCCTTTTAAAATAAAAGGTCCAAGCTTCGAAAACTATCTTTTTGTGATTGTGAATTTTCTTTAGTTAAAGCTCCTTCGGCTTTAACGAACACATTCTCATCACGTATCTCGTGCTGCGCCCTCGATTTCGTCAAAAATGCGAATTTTTCTAGATTATGTTCAACTCTATCAGTATATGTTCAACTATAGCAGTACGAATCTCCTTTTAATGGTTAATTTATTATTTGTTTCTCATTTAGAATTAAATTTTATTCTCAGCCCTCCTGAAAAATGTGTATCATTTCAATAAACTTATATTATTACCATTCATGATATGCATTAGTATTGCAGCAATATTAATTATACTGCCTTGTTTTTATCATTTAAATAATGGGCATAATATTAAAATGAAAATTATTATTAAACATTTTACTGGAACTTGTGTCGTTGTGCCATAAATCTAATTTCTTTATGTTCAATGTAGATGTAATTTAGGCGACTTTTAGATATTTTTTGTTTAAAAAATTCGTATCTTAAAATTTTGTTCGTCCCTTGTGTCGTTTTTCCACATTTTTTTAAAAAATTTTTAATCTTATTTTTAATTTTTTAAATCTTTTTTTCATAAAAATTGTATAGATCTTTTTGGGATGGACAACTTTAGTCTGTTAATTTTACATCATACCATGGCTCGTTTTTCGAAAAATTTAATTTTTTAATTTTGAATGTTATTTTTTGCGATTAAAATAAAAACTGCGTGCCCTATCAAAACATTTTTTATGACAAATTTGAATAAGTTTTCGTTATTTTTTGCAAGAGCAACGTTTGCCTATTTATTTTTTTCATAGCTTGTGCCGTTTGTTCAAAATTTTATTTTTTTTATTTGTTTTGTTGTTTTTACGACTAAAAACAAAAACTATGCACCTTATCGCAAATTGATTAGTGATAAATGTGTAGATCTTTTCAGGGCGCGCAATCTTAGTTAGTTCATTTTTTTCTTACCTTGCATAGATTGGCCATAAAATGGAATTTTTGAGTTTTCGTTATTTTTTTCATGATCAAAATTTAAATGTTCAACTTTTCGGCAAAACTTAAAAATTCGTCATGATAATCTGGTCGGGCTTTAAATAAATAAACTTTTTTCTTCCCCTGACTTTTTTCATATCATACGGTGTTTGGCCTTAAATGTTCATTTTGGTTTATTTTTTTGGATTTTGAAAATGCTATAACTCTGATAATTTTTATTTTATCGAAAAATGTTATAAGGATAAATTGTTCTAACTTTCGAGTACTAAAAAGAACTGCACATAGAATTTTTAAATCTTGAACTACAGACTACAGACTACAGGCTACAGACTACAGATAAAAAGGAACCTTCCTAAAAAAAAATTTTCTGGCTCAGGAGATACAAAAATTACAAAAAAAAAAACAAGGGGTTTCTAAAAGATAAGTTAGTGGCGGTATAAAAAGGCGAAGGGTAGAGTTTATTTAAATAACACGATCGCTCCGCAAAACAGCTCCGACCCAAGTAGCTCGCCACGTGGGCCGATTAGTATCCAAGGTCGTTCATTGTAGGCGTCTATTACTTCACTGACTCTTTCCATCATTAATATATTTATATATATTATTATATATATAATAGTTTATATATAAACTATTTTTCGCGAAAATTTCCTGTCCTAGCATATCACTTTAGCTTTCTTCACGTCCATGCATTGTCTCATGCAAGCTCTTGTTTTATGTGGGTTTTTATGTATTTTAAATTTAATGTCACACATTCCCACCATTTTTTCCTCGGTCGCCTCTGATCATGCTACTATTAACCTTACCTAAATATACTCGTTTCGTTAGTCGTTTAGTCGTCTTTGTCCACTAGCGTTTTTAAGGCTGACGCCTTATGCCACGCAGTTTGGAACGCTGTTCAAGTTATACTCAGTTGGGAGCGCAAAAATGTTGACCCCTGTTGTCTTTAAAATCGGTTTTGAAAATTAAATTTTCAAACCTTTTTGAAGATGATATGCTAATTTAAAATTGTCCGATTTGTTATAAAAAAAAGCTATTAATTTTTTTGCCAAGGAGTCTCAAAATAACATTACGCAACTTTGAAACGCTTCGTTTATTGAGGGAATTTTGAGTAGGCCCAAAATTCCAGTGAGGGAAACGTTTATTAGGAAATCGTTAAAAAAATATGAATATCCTAACAGTGCGTCATATAGAGATAATATTTGTATACAATAACCTCTCACGCGGTCGGTCTCTATATGACGTGCTGTTAGAATGTTCATATTTTTTTAACTTTTCATTCTGTTAAAGTATTACTTTTCAAGAAACTTCATTATATCCTAATAAACATTTCTCTCGCTGGAACCCCGCGAACTTCACTCTTATCCTTTTCTTGATAAATGTAGGTCTTACTACCGTGTAGCACAGTGGGTAGAAGTACAGAATTATATATTGCAATTTAAGCTTTGTTTGTTACATTTTCACTTCTGGTAATGGCTCCTACCCTGCCAATAACCTTCCTACCCTCGTTTATATGTCTGGCTATCTGTCCATCGATCTTTATGTCACAAATAAATAAGCTACTAAGGTACACATACTTATCAACTTGTTCTATCCTCTCATCGAAACCTTCAAAATTTAACTTTTTTGTGATCAAATAAAAGTGTTCTTGTATCTAAAGTCGTCTGGCTAGAAATGGTTGATCACCATATTTGATTACCGTACGAACAAATCTAATTTTCATAGAATTACAAGAAAAAATCTTTAGAATAGTGGATTTATGTGAAAATGTTATACAGTAAACAGGGGTACTACCGACACCTAAAGAAAAAGTTTTTAGGAATAGGAAAATATTAATTGATATGCTTATTGGTTGATAACGAAGATGAATTCATCTGAAAGGGCAGAATTTTTAAGTTTCTAGACAGTACCCAGTAATTTAATTATTCTTTACCAAACTACTGCTTTATTTATTTTAAAGTAATTTATTCAAATGCAGTGAACGACACCATATTTCCAGTGAATGACACTCCACATTTAATGAACGGCACCCTACTAATTTTGAATTTAAACGAATTCAGAAAGTTATTTGTAAGAAATGTTATGTAATTTAGTTGCTTCAGACAATTAAGAACATAATTTTGTATATCTATGGGTGTTTTTAAAAGAAAAGACGAACTTTTCGTTCAGAAGAAAAACCTTCGATGTTGTGTGGTTACGTTCATTTCATTTGAGGTTCAGGAATCCAAAATCAATTAAAAATATTTTGAAAATTAAAGATTCTTAGGACCCTATACTTCCCTAAAAACTTCCTTCTTTTGAGTATCGTTCACTGGTTTTGAAGGCACGATAAAAATATTTCAAATATACTAAATCTACTCAAATTTGAAACTAATATTTACTTAATTATATTTCAAAATATTATCATCTAACCTCTAAAAAAACTAAAAAATAAGAAATACCTTTTCTTCTAACTTTAAAAGAAGTTTCAAATTAGCGACATGGCTCATTTTTATAGTGTCAAAATGTCCTTCTATAGGTGGCAAAAAAATTTTATTTATTAGAATAAATATAAATTCAGTAATTTTGTGCTAAATAAATATTGAAATACAAATTACATGGATAATAGAATATTTATACATGTACAAGGATCTTTTTTATATATCTGGAATTTTATTAAAAGCATTTGAATTGGACAGTGTCGTTCACTAGAAGGATGTCGGCAATACCCCTTTTTACCCTAAATAAAGAATTTAGTACTCATATTAGGTTCCCTAAGTGATCAGCAAACAAAATACTGAGTTGCTACTAGAATTTTTAAGTCTTTTACATGATAGGAAATTATACGCGGTTTCTAAAATGGATTCAAATTTTACTTAGCAATTACAATCTAACTCTTATATTTTATTACATATTTGTCGAGCAGAAATTTTTTGACCCACTGTTTGCTACCCAGTGTTGACTAAATGCCAAATATAGGAAAATTATTTATAATTATTTATAATTGCAATTTTAAACATTCGATGTCAGCAGATGTTCTAGTTGAGAACCTTGTCAATATAAATCATGAACATACCTATTTTAAGAGTTGCCTATTTCTAAAGTACACCAAACTCTCGCTTTCAGTCAAGTGTCGGGGGTTGTCTTCAAATGGCCTTGGACTGATTTCGGGGCGATAGAAACGTAAACAGTGCCGCCACAAATGCAAATTGAAAAACGGAAAACGCCATATCTTTTTGATTTTTTTGCTAATTTTAAGCTAAAAGAAAATTGTTGTTGCCCTCTTAACTTCCGAGAAAAGGGTGGCGCTGCTAGCACGACGTCCACTCAGCTTCGCCAACTATGAAAACTCACTAAAAATTATTATAATAAGATGAACGATCAGACAAGATTTTTTTGTTTTTTTTGCTCTCTGATGATATGTATTACGTTCCCTTAAAACTACCCCTAAGTCGTATAAACCTACCCCCTGTGATTAAAAACGTTTTAAAAGTGGGAAACCCACCTTGAACAGTGCAAACATGATTTAGAGCTTCAAATTAATTACGTGACACTTGAAAATTTACATCTCATTACAATTTTTCCCAGAAACTACCCTTGCACGTGAACTTACACAACGAAGTTCATATATGTATGTAAAAAGCATTTAAAATAGTCAAATTCAGTAACCACGGTTAGTTGATATTTTTCTGCTCTTTTTTTGCTCCCCGATAACATATATTACGTTTCCCAAAAACTACCCCTAACTCGTACAGACCTACCCCTCGTGATCAAAAACGTTTTAAAAGTTAAAAAGTGGGAAATTTGTAAGTGTCATGTAATTAGTTTGGAGTTCTACATCATTTTTACATCAGTGAAGGTGGTTTTCCAGCTTTTAAAACGTTTTTGATGGCAAGGCGAGGGTATGAATGATTTAGGGGTAGTTTTTGGGTTACGTATTATATATTGTCGGAGAGAAAAAAAAGAGTAAAAAGATATCCACTAACAGTGTCTTAAGTTGGATTATTTCTAATGCTTTTTTATACATTTACATCTTTTGCTGTATACGTTCACGTGTAAGGGTAGTTTTTTGGTAAAATTATGAATAGGGGGAAATATGGAGGTGTTACTTTAGAAATTTGGAGTTCTAAATCATATTTACATTGTTCAAGGTGGTTTTCCCACTTTTAAAGCGTTTTCGATCACAGAGGGTAGGTGTATACGACTTAGGAGTAGTTTTTTGGGAAACTTAATATATATAATCAGAGAGCAAAAAAAAGCAAAAAATCTCGTCTGATCGTTCATCTCATTATAATAATTTTTATTGAGTTTTCATAGGTGGCGGCGCTAAGTGGACGTCGTGCTAGCGCAACCACCCTTTTCTCGGAAGTTAAGAAAGCAAAAAAAAATTTCTTTTAGCATAAAATTAGCAAAAAAAGCACAAAATATGGCGTTTTCCGTTTTTGAATTTGCCTTCGTGGTGGCGCTGAGTGGACCGACCTCTCGCCCTACTCCCCTGAGAAACTGTGGGCTAGTTCTAGGAAGGCTGAGAGCGGGGTAACTGAATGCAAGAGTTTGGTGTAATTAAAGTATCAAGCGTAAGGTATATATTTTTAGCATTATCTAAAAAATAGTTTTTTTCATTTTTCTCATTCCCAGATTGATTCAGTTGGTTGAACATTTTAATCGCTGTTTGTTTGCAAATATCCCGTACAACCTAAAAGTTTAAAACAAAATTCTCGACTGGGTTTTCAAATATTTAAAAAATCAAACACCTACACCGGTAGAAATTTAGTTACATAATACGTGAAAACAGATTTTACTGATTTGTATAATCTTTTACGATTTATGAAATCGAGAATGTGTATCAAAAATTGTAATAATTATTTCACATTTTAAAAGAGAAGATTCAGAAATTTGCTTGAGTTTATACTAAAAATTATGAGTCATACGGAAAGAATGAGACTGACAAAAATACGAAAAGGGTTCGTAAACCCGTTGTGAATCACCGTTAAAACACACTGCCCAATTTTATATTACATAAATAAATTATCATTATACGTATTTGTATATATAACATTGTAGAACAACACACATTCCGCTAAGATAACTATAGTATAACTCTTAACGTATACTTATATACATAGCACGGAAGCATTGTGCTTAATGACTCGGCTTAGAAAAATTCAAAATTAAAAGTAAAAACAGAAAAATATTCTGTTTTAATAAGGTCCAAAATGGGATTGAATTAAATTCAGAAATATCTACAGGCTTTTTGCTTTTTTTCAATCACACTGGAAAACACGTGTCCAAACATGAATCTTGATCCGTTTAGCGGGAAATACGAAGTTCTCCGAGTTACATCGTTCGGCTATGAGGTAGGGGCGAGTGGGGCGGTACCAGCACCCTAACTTTAACTTAAAATTGTATCCTTATACAGTAGGTTATAGAAAAGAAAAAAATTGTAGTAGATAGCATATTCCTTCAAGAAACAAAATTTGTTAATTAAGAACCGACCAAGTGTTTTAATATATATTTAAAAAAAAATTAATAAGTAAACCATCCATAAGTGACGGACGTGGCTCACTAGTGGACGGGCTCCGTCATAGTGTGGGGTAGCGATCGGCACGGTCAACGCGAACAGTTGATTGCTTAACCTACAGAAAAATATTTTCTGTCAGCAGTTTTGTGTCAAAATATTAAATAAAAATCAATGCAAAGTAAAATAATTTACACAGGAGGAAGAGCGTGAAAGTTATAATAAGAATAAAGGGAATTTCTTTATTAGATCAGTTGAACCGATATCTGAAGAACTTAAGTTTATTTTCTTGTTTTTGTAAAGAATGAAGTAGTTGAAGAAAAATTATTATTATTTATAGTGATGCTTGGCTAATTTTTTGCAATTTCAAACAAATTCAAACAGCCAAAGGAGTTATTATCATAGGAGTTCCACCACATTCCAGAAAAAATCAAGGCTTTATCAACTTATTACATTAAATACAATTAAAATGAAATTTTTTATTTGAACTACTTCTTTTTGTATTTTTAACAAAATTGTAAATATATAGGTCTAAAAACTAAGCACTAAAATAATTAAAAATATATATTTTATACGTGTATTTATACTCAAAATCAGTATTACAATAACTTTTCAGGTACATCTAATTCACAAAACGTCAAATTATATCAACCCATCCTACTGTTATAATTTACAGGTTATATTTTTCAGCTGCTGCTTCGGAAAACGAAGCGGCGTCGGCTGCTTGGTCGTTCTGTGCGCTGGTCACCGTACACCCTCACTGCCGAAACCTGCACCATTTTATGTGTTTTTTAAATTAATTGTTTATATTTTTTAAACATCAAATCACAAAAAAACAAAATATCCTTTGAAGTTAGAGAGATAAGCTTTCGAATGAGCCCGGTTTGAACGTAATACGAGAATTTGTGTGATTTTACAAGTACAGTCAAATATGAACATTGTTTCTAACGATTCCATCGATAATGGCTTTTCTAATAATCATTATATTAAATATCTGGAGTGATTATCGGAGATATTCGGATTTTTTTATATAGTTATTTGCAATTTACTCAACTGAAGATCACAATTTCTGTTAGCCTCTATTACAGAATATAAAAATATCTCTTGTTTCTTTTCACTTTCTCATAGCCTATATTAATTTATAGAATATTTCTATTAACCTATGTAATTCCTTTTATATTATTTGATAATATCATTATCAGTTTTTATTTTTCTATTTTTAATACATAGAATACTAATCTTTGCTATTAAATATACCAATGCTTGTTCTCAAGATATTAAATTTTCATATTCCAAGTGTAAAGTTTCGTAAGTATACTAACAATAATTTTTATATTTACACAATTTCCCCAAATCGTAATCGACTATATCAATTACGAATATTGAAAAAGCATATATTGCTATTAAATTTCTTTCAGTGTACAATAGATCCAGTGATAGCCAATCTGCTCTATTTGTTTTATTTCTCTTTTACTATGTAATATTTCATATTAAAGTCCAATTATCCCGAGAAATATTTGCAATCCTTTAAAGTCCCATGAATTTTTTTGAAAAATTGTATTTATTATTCAAAATTTTTTTAATCCTCTGAAAATTGTTTGACATCTTTTGTATATTCTTTACAATACTTAGAATTCCATACATAATCTCTGCAGAAATCTTTAAACGATTGAGCTTCCTAGAAATTTCTTAAAATGCTTTAAAAAGTTAAAACGTTGTTGCAGGTAAAGATTACTCTGAAATCGCTGCAAACGTTATATTTTGTTTTTTCTGTGTGAAAATCCTTGAAATTTTTCAAATACCTTGAAACCTCGAAATTCCCTGAAATATTTCGAAATAGATGTCGCATTTTTGGCGGGGTTGGGGGGCAGATATGATGCGACACGGGGGTGTTGTCTAAAAAGTATGCGAAAAATTGTGACGCCATACTTGAACGGCTCCTTAGGTGATGCGTTGAAATCTTTGAAATCCTTTTAAAACTCACTGCAATATTTTTAAATTGTGGGAATCTTTCATAATCTCTTGAAATTCCTAAATATATATTAAAATCCATCAAAATCTTTAAAAAGCGATTAAAATTTTTCAAATTCTTTTAAAATCAACGAAACCCTTTTGTATCACTAAAATCTCTTCAAATGCCTTAAAATCCTTTACAATGTCTGGAATCTCTTCAAATCTTCGAAATCTCGTTACAGTCTTTTGATATCCGTTCAAAATTGCTGAAAATACATATCGCAAAAAAATTATTATAAACTTTTTGAAGCTCAGTGACTTTCTTGAAATCTTCTAAATCCCTTATAATTCTTAAAAATCCATCTCCATCTCTTATGAGTTCTTTTGAAATCTTTGGATTCTCTTTAAAATGCATTGGAATATTTAAAATCTGAATCAGCCTTTTAGAATATCTTGAAATCCCTTACTATATATGAAAAATTCAATAATCTTCTTTTTAAAAAACAATTAAAATGCCTTATAATCCTCCTTAATTCTTAATAATATTCAGAAAGCTTTTGAAATTCCGTTGAATCTTTTGAAATCTTATGAACTTTGTTTAGGTCCTTTCAAAAATTTGAAAATCCTATAAAATCCCATGACATACTTCAAAATTTGTGAAAATACTTTAACGGACCTGACGAAAGAGAGGGGAGATAACAAAGAGATTCTCCCCTGGTCCGAAGTTTTCGCAGGGGACCGTCATTCTCAGCCCCGGGCCCAAATTTTTCTCTTGATGGGTCTATACTTCGGTATCACATGAAATCCTTTGAAATAATTTAAAATCTCGTGACTTATTTTCAAATCTCTTTGAATACCTTAGAATCGTTTAAAATGTGTGGAAATCACTTAAAATATTTAAAAACGGTTAAAACCCTTGAAATACCTGGAAATTGTTTAAAATATTAGGAGATCTTTTAAAAACTGTAAAATTCTTTTCAGCAGACTGAATTCTAGCTACGGATAAGTTATGTTTATTGATTCATTAGTAACTTTTATCAGCGCCATTTAGTTTTTTTTCTCGATCTAAAACAAAATTAGAATTTTCTCGATTGTATTAGCTAAAATTTTAAATTATAAGACATTTTTCCAAAATTAATATGCAATATATAATATAGTAATAATTTTTTGAATACATTATATTTGAAAATTCAAAAACTACAAAAATCCCACTTTTCACTTAAACCTTATTTTCGTGACATATAACCCGTTATTTAAAAAAAAGTAAGAAGTGTATTTCTTCATCCAAAAAAAACAAACTGTTGCTTTGAAATCACCGGAAAAACAAAACAAGTTTTTGGAACCATCCTAAGGAACACATAGAAGCTTCGTTCAAAAAAAAATCTTCTGAATACTGTATATATAAAACTGAAATTCTATCTGGGGGCCATTCATAAGATACGTAAGATACATTTTTCAGGGACTTTAGCCCCTCCCCTCCTCCCCGCCCACGTGATGCTTTTTCGATGGCACTTAACTGGAGAATGATACTTTGAAAGAACCCCCTACGTATTTTGTGAATGACCCCCTACGTATGAACGACGTGATTAAACGATGCCACTTTCGGTCCTGGAATTCAAGCGCCCCTAAACCTGATTTTCAAACAGATGTGTATCACTTATTCACTGATTACGTTAGCGCAATATACATAGCAAGCAGAAAGTTTGATGTCAATTTGGAGTCCAGATATTTGGTCAACATCCAATTTAGATATCCGTAGTCAATTTGTGGGGTGGAGATTGAAAGCATTTCCGGAAAAGGGAGGAAATGTAAAGGTAAATTCAAGGATAGTTCCAAATCGAACCCTTATTCCTTGCTATGCTATACACTTCTAATCAACTTGTCCACTACGTAGGATGGTCACTAAAATCTAAAGAAAAATATAAAATAACTTTCCAGGTTCTTTTGATTTTTCATCTAATTCTATTAATAAGAAAAGCTAGAGATGTACTTACACCTAGATGTTTTTTAAACACTAAAAACTTTGTATCATAAGCTGATAGAATTTTTAAAATTTTAAAAAAATTTCAGGCTAGTCGCATAACAATATTTAACTGTTCTAATTATTTCTGTTATAAAACAGTAAACAAATGAATTTCTATTTTTCTTAAAATAAAAAATCAAGCTTTTAAAGAAACTAAAGTAGTATTAAAAATTAGTCAGAGGATCTGTTTCAACTTTTCTTCATAGCTCCCTTTGCTTTCGAAAAAAATTGTTATTACGACTTTTAGAAATTAAGAACGAATTTTATTCAAAAATGGCAACGACAAACATTTCGTTTTTTCATCAAATAATAGTATAATATGCAAGATAACCAGCATACAGAATTAATAAAAAGATTCTTGATTCGAACTTTTTCCTCCATTTTACTCAAAAAATAAGTAATTTTGATTTTGAAGATTGAAATAATCCAAATCAATCATATTCGTTCACCTCTTACCTAAGAAGTAAGTAAAATTTGGCCCCGATCAAAAAACTATATTTTTAGAGTAACTCTCCCAAGAATTTCTGGAAAACTCCAAAAAAAAAATTTTCATTGATTTACTTCCAAATTATAGGTTCTATTGAAACAATTTTTTTATGCAAATTTTAAATCTCTATCAAATACATCATCTTTATGGCACTAATTTTTTCCATTGAAAAAAACCTTCTCGAAAAAGTTGAGAAAAAGCCCTACAAATTTGTTTCAAAAATCAGTGAGCATTGTTAATTTGAAATTCTAGTAGCCTCCATGAACAATGGAGATCCACAATTTAAAAAAAATTATTTTCGAAGTTAAATAAAATTAACTTTTTTTCAATCCCTGTTAAAAAATTGTTTACAAATATTTACGGGAAGTTAGAACCTTTTTCATGTGAAAATAAAAATAAATATGATAAATTAGAACAATAAATTATGAAAAATGAGATCTTTTCTCATTTAGACGAATTTGGTACTTTTTTGTATTTTCTCTATTGTGTATTTCATTGTAGTTTTATAATATTTTAAATATGTTTTGGGATAGTTTTGGTTTTTTATTTTTTAGGTCGGCTGCTTCAAATGCCTAAATTGAACACTTTAACCGCAAAGTTTCAAAAAATTTACATACTCGAATTTTATAAATGTTTAAAATAAAAAAAAATTAGCACTCTTAAATTTCAACTATATACAGTTAATAAATTATTCAACTATTTTCGGTTTAAATTGAAAATATTTCAAATTTATATCCTCTTGTATGCATGAGATTGTTTAAGGCTTCACGCAAGATCGTCCAAGTTAAGCAGCGCTTGGCTCGGTTTTGCTCGAATGGGAGTCGTCGTACTAAGTCGGTGTAGTTATCAGCCTTCATGCTGCTTTACCCTATAAATAACAATAATAAACTTTTAATTCCAAGTCTGGTTGGTGAGTCTCCCTCATGGAAAAAAATATTTTTTGCAGCAGATATTCTTCCAGTTGCAAATAACAAGAAGCATGGTATTTTTTCAAAACTTTATATCCTTCTCTTTGTAAATTATAAAATATAGTAGAACAAACTTGAATTTTAAGTGTAAAGCAAATACAAATTTCGTTAATTAGAACGAATAAAACTTTATTCACATGAATTTCGAGTTCCTTGAAATTTTTTAATTTATAAACATAAGGTTTAGCGTTAACAAAGGTAGTTGAAAAATCTATAGTTCTTCTATATTTTAAAAACATAAACATAAATAGAAATTATAAATTAAGAAAATCTGTAAGTCAATGTTATTAAATTTTAAATAATTTTAATTTCAGAATTGTTAACCATTCAAAAATGTATTTTATTATTATCAATTTAAAAGTCAATAATTAAAATTTAAGTGTCATGAAAGCTATTCATTTTTTGAATTAAAGCCTTTAAAGTAAAACAATTTTAAATTTGGGTTAGGGCAAAATCCTCAAAATCCAGCTGAAAGTCCTAAAGTGATTAAAATGTAACGAAAAGGAAGTTCTTATAGGCTCTTGAGGTCCCTTATTCCGAATTTCGTATTTAAAAAGCAAAAGTCAAAGTGGCGGATTTAAAATAGTGAAAAGATTTATGAAACAATATAGGATTTGCATCAAAAGTAGTTTTCCTGGATTTTTGATGCCTCTCATTACAAATTTCATATTATAAATTAAAAATTGTAAGTAGAGGATGCAAAATAGGGAACATATTCGTAAAAAAATTATAGTATTCACATACAAATTTAATACCAAATGTTTTTTAGATCGCTAAATTACATATTTTGCAAGAAAAATATCAAATTAAAAATGACGGACTCAAAAATTTTATCACTTCATAGCAACAAAAATCGTAGAATTATCACAAAAGTTTATCATAAAAGTTTTCTAGCTCGGTAAAACCTATAAACTTCAAAATTGCAGTATTTCCATAAATAACCGATTTCGATCTTTGATTAGAAGTAGTTCACTCAATCACTAAGAAAAAGAATATTTTATTCAAAGATTTTTTGAGTCAAAGAAATTTCTTTATTTCAAAACAATGCATTTTTGTTCTAAAAAAAAAATGTCATTAGTTAAAAATGATTTTCTTCACTTTCACGATATTTTTCATCCAATAAGTATTGGGCCAATCCTCAATAAAACCAATACGGGAGGAATATTATTCATGAAATTATTCATGCGTATATGATATTTTCCAAATTTTAATTATAAAAGCTGAAGAAATATAAAAATTAAATTTAATTATCACTTTTAAATATTATATTATTATAAATATATATAAATATTATATTTTCAACATATTTCTATTTTATTGTAATTCACGTGTGTAAATTAATTGAATATAAATTTACACTATCACCATACAAAATCCATACAGTTTCTATAGTAATCATGTAATTTCGACTTATAAAATTAATATTATTATAATACTTGTCAATGCTACAAATAGATTACCTGTTAAATGAAATTTTAGGCATAACTTTAAAAACCGCAAAACATTTTTTGAGAAAATAGTGATCACAAGGAACTGATTTCTAAAAAAAATTGCATTGACCTTACACTTGTCTTCTAATTCTTCAGGGAAGTTTAGAAAGTTGGCTGTTATCTTACAGAAATATTTTGGATCTTACTATCCTGCAAGATTTAATTCATTTATTTACAATGATACTTAGAAGTTTAAATATTTAAAAACAATTTATATTTTATGAACGATTTATAGATATAAACGATTATAAAACTATTATATGGTGGTCTTTACTTAGAAAAAAAATCGTGTTAAAGTAAATTCTAATTAAAAATATTGTTCCACGTGATTGAATGTTTACATTAAAAACGGATTTTAAGAATTTTAGGTGTATATGGTAAACTTAATAAATAGGGGCTTTTGGCTGTGTTTTTACGATTGTTTTTTTCGATAATAGCTAAAAAACACATTATTTTTGTAGCATACTATAAGTTTGATAGTGCCCTCTAACTGAGAGGAGTATGAATCCAAACAAAATTTTAAGGGTGTAATAAGTGTCCTCAATTAAAGAGAGAAATAAATCAAATGGCAAAAATAATGGAGGGTTTCTAGCTCTATAGAGCTAAAGATTTGTATCAAAAGACCATTGACTGATTTAAGCTGGAGCATCCATCTTCAATCTGTTAAATAGAAGAGCATTCAGAAGCAGAACTTGGAACGTCGTCGTCTCAATCGATGTTGAAATGCCAAACCGTAAGATGTAGAAACACTTAGTATCGAGTCACTTGATATCGGAAAGCCACATATTGAGGTGCCAAGGATCGCGATGGCAATCACCCAACAATCGATCTCAGAAGGTCAAAAGTCGAATTGCCCCATTCACCGACAGGTTAAGTCCTATTGAATTCTGTGTTGTCTATTAACAAACGCCAATTTGGAAAAGAATAGTATTTTGTTTTCAAATAAAAAACAACAAAAACACAAGAGCTTGCATAAAAAATGTATGAACGTAAAACAAGCTAAAGAGGTATCTGATGACAGAAAATTGTGGCCAAGAATAATTTATAGGAAATGCTTGATGAGGACAATAATTGGCCCGAGTGAAGAAAATTACATAATGACTTTGTGAAGCTCTTCACATGGGGTGCAAGGAAAATTTATCAGAGACCTGGATCGAAGCAATGATTCGGTACAAGTGTGCCATTTAGATAAAGAAAACGGGAATCCTGGATTAATTTCCTAGAGGGATTTCGCTTAATAGTATAGATAATAATTATGCTTTAATAGAGAACCTCAAACCACTGATGAGGAGGAAACAACTCTGCTTAACAGCTGGATCCCGCTCATATTGAAATTTGTAATCGGGTGTAATCCAATTAATCCAGAGTAATCCGCGGCAATGCAGTTCTAATCAGAATAAATCCACTTGTAGGCCACAGTAATCCACGAATACTCCTTGTTAATGTACTTGTAATCCAGTTAATTCAAACGAATTAGAATAATCCAAGTAATCAATTTATAATCCAGAGTAATCCACAAAATTTGGAGTAATTTTCATAAATCATACACATAGCGTTGAACTATTTTCTTGAAAAAAAAAACATTTTTTGGAAACTATTTTTTTTAACTAAAAATTAAAGGCCGTAGCAGAATAAGCATGGTCTGGGTGCCCCCGCTCGGATGTGATCCATATTGCGGGAGCAAGTGGCTACCCCTATAAGATAAATTTAACCCAAGTATCAACAACAACAAAAATTTTTACGAGTGTTATAAACAAATTTTGAAAAATAAAGAAATCCAATTTTCTCGAAAACGACTTTACCGATCATGATGGTCAAAATATACGTTATAGAGGTTACTAAGGGAGTTAAATAATTCTTTTAAAAGGAAGTACTTATGAAACACCAACCATTTTTCTTCTATATTATGCTCACATTCAAGGGATCAATATATGTTTTTGCGAAAATGATCAAAGCATTACTTCATAGTTTAAAAAAATGAAAACTACTTTATGGCCCCTCATATGTATGCAATGGTGTAATAAAATTCAGATGCAACAGCATTATTCGACTGACATCAAAATTTAATCGTGAATTCCCCTGTCATAGTATCCATTGATTATAAGTAGATAGAAAAATACTTCTTTTTGTTTACTGCTGACATTCGATAAACTAATTTCATGTTTGCCCAGGATGCACGACGTGGAGGTCGCCAGTCAGATTATCATCCCTTAATTTATTTACACTATACACGACTATAAATATACTGTATTAATAACTTAACAAATCATATATACACTACATACATTATTATATACAGAATATTCATTCTGTCATGGAAGGAAACAGTGACGATGACTAATACGCAGCTTCAAAATAATAGACACATGTTTTGTGCGTATGAAGTGTATATATGTAAATTTTTGGGTATCGTGTGTGTATATAGTGTATATATGTTTTGTTATGTTTTTAATACAGTATGCATATAGTTGTATATAGTGTGAATAAAGAAAGCGATGATAATCTGACTGGCGACCTCCACGTGACGCATCCTGGGACGAATATCAGCAGTAAACAAAAAGAAGTATTTTTTTATCTACTTATAATTGATGGACACTATTGACTGGGGAATTCACGCTAACCTTTTTTTTACTCGAATAATGCTGTTGCATCTGAATTTTATTACATCATTGCGTACAACTTACTGCGTCATAAGCTAAAAATTAAGTTGGCCCCTAATTCTTATTGAATTGCATACATGTGAGTAACCAAAAAGTAGTTTTTATTTTTTTACACTATGAAGTAATGCTTTGATCATTTTCTCAAAAACATATATATGCCATGAATATAAGCATAATCATAGAAGAAAAATCGTTGGTGTTCCAGAAGTACTTCCTTTTAAAAGAATCATTTAAAAATTTTAATAATTTTTTTAGTTATTGAATTTGAATTTGAATTTTTTTCGAAACTCCCTTAGTACCCTCTATAACATATATTTTGACTATCATGAACGGTAAAGCCGTTTTCGAGAAAATTAGATTTTTTGATTTTTCAAAATTTGTTTATAACTTTCTTCAAAAAATTTTTTTAGTTGATACTTGGGCTAAATTTATCTTTTAGGGGTAGCCACTTGCCCTCCCAATATGGATGACATCTGATCGGAGCACCCAGACCATGCTTATCCGGCTACGGCTTTCGTTATTTTTATTAATCTTCTTGGTTGAAAATGCATATTTCTAGTTAAAAATTCAATTACTTGTCAAACAATTAATCTACTTTGTCCAAACTTTAACTATTCACTTTTCTTGAAGAAAAAAAAAACATTTTATGAAAGCTAATTTTTTTAACTGGAAATTACACTTTCTTATTTTTATTAATCTTCTTGGTTGAAAATGCATATTTCTACTTAAAAATTCAGTTACTTGTCGAAAAATTAATCTACTTTGTCAAAACTTAAACTATCAACTTTTCAGTTAATAATTGATATTTTTTAGTTGAAACTTTTATTAGTTTGTTGGAAATTCATATATTTTGTTAAAAATTCGTCTTTTTAGTAGAAAATTAATTTTTTTTCGTAAAAATTTATTTTTTTGATTGAAAATGGACTATTTTATTGAAGTTTCGTTTTTGTTGTTGTTTAAATGAAGTTTTTTCACTGAAAATTTAAGCGATCCATGTTTGATTGTAGATTTAGCTTTATAGTTGAAAATTTATTCTGTTTTGGTACTTAAAAAATCTTCTTAGTTCAATTTTGTTGGGTAAAGTCCAACAACTTTCTTAAGAATTGATTTTTTGGTCGAACGTGGATCATTTTAGTTAAAAATGTGCTCTGTAAAAAATGTTTCTTCTTGGTTAAAAAATTAAAAACTCCTCTTTATTAGGATTTATCATTTTACTTAAAAATTTAACTCTTTTTTTATAAATTTAACTATTTTGCTAGACATTTTTTCAGCATTATTTTTTGTTTGTTAAAAATGTAAGAACTATTCGTTTTATGTTTAAAATATAATATTTTAAGTTAAAAATCTTTTGTCATGAAGAATTAATGTATTTTCTTGTAAATTCGTCTTTTTTGGTAGTAGTTTAAACTTTATCATTGAAAATTCTTCCCCTTTTGTTAAAATAACAACTTTTTGGTTAAAAATTATTCTGTTTTGCTTAAAAATGTAACTAATTGCAAACAAAATTAATTTTGGTCGCTGCTAAACATTCATTATTTTATATACTAATTGAACTATTTGATGTAAATTAATTTCCGCTAGCCCAGATAAACATTTCTATACGTTTTTGGAGTCGCTTAATCCGAATCCGGGGTTGGTTTGACTCGGCCAGGTCGCATTTCGTTTCTAATCTCAAAAAAATGATGAAAGTTGGAACATTCATGGAAGCACACAGAAAGCAAAGCGGTTACATGTTTTCAGGGTCGCTAAGTCCAAATTTCGAGGTTATTTGACTTGGCCGGCTGGTTAGGAACGAAATGCGACCTGACCGAGTCAAACCAACCCCAGATTCGAATTCAGCGACCCCAAAAACGTATAGAAATGTTTATCTCGTCAGGTGGATAAGCCCTTTTTTTCCTGTGCCTGTGTAATTATATACCTAATTTTTAATTATATAATTTTAGTAGAAAATTCGTTTGCTTTAGTAGAAAATTAAACTGTCTTGTTTAAAACTGAACAATTTAGTTGAAAATTAAGCCATTTTTTTGGAAATACGTTGTGTATTTGTTACAAATAAATTGTTTATCTGCAAATGTAAATATTCCATTTTCGGTTATAAAAATTTTTCGTTTATAATGGAAAAATAGAATTACTTGCTAGAAAGTTTCTTTTTTTCGAAAATTCACCTTCTTGCGTAGAAAGCTAATCTTCTTTGTTGAAAATTCATCATTTTTGTTGAAGATTCAACTATTTTGCTTAAACTTCGTTTTTTTTGTTAAATTCGGCTGGTTAAAAATTCGCTTTTTTATCGCTGAAAATTATTATTTTAAACTTAACATTTAACGCCTCCACTGTATTTTAAATATTAATATTATTTATTTAAATTTTAACTATTTCGTAAAACTTGATCTTTCTTGATCGAGAATTAACTTTCTTTTCAAAAATTTGTTTTTTCGATTTAAAAGTTAACTTTTTACTAGAAAATTCGTATTCTTATTCTCAAAACTTAACTATTTTAGTGAAAATTGGTCTATTTGGGTAGAAAAATTATCTTTTTTGTTGCTTGAAGAATAGTGTTGAAAATTCGTATTTATTTGTGGAACTTTACTGGTTCGTAATTCGCTTTATTGTTTAAAATGCTTTTCAGTTGAAAACACAACTATTTGATTGAAGATTCACGTATTTTGTTGATTTTTTTTTTATTAAAAAATTTAACTTCTTGGTTAAAAATGCAATTGTTTTTTTGAACATTCGTCTTGTCTTGACACAGATTTAAATTTTATTTTTTAATCAGAGAAATGTCACTCGTTGCAAAACATTTTTTTACATTTTTTTACATTAAGGAGTGCCCCCTCCCTATTTAAGGTGTCACATAATTATTGGGCGCTGGCAATATAAGTTTTTTAAATTATCACTTGTGGCGGAGAAGATGATGAAAAAGTGGATAATAGGAACACCCCCGAGTGATGAACTGATGAAAAATTTAGGTCGATCCAGTGATTCAGAAGTGTTTTGTCAGGAACTCACCCTTACGCTGTAACGGCCTGGGTTTGACAGATCCACCCCGTAGATTAAAGGTTCAAGAGAAGAGCCCGGGGGTCGAAAGAAGAAATAAAGGATTCAACGATTACAGTCCAGAGTTAATACGGGCTGAATTTAAGTCCCGAACCAAATGCCAGATCGCTACATTTACTTCAGATCCGCCACAGGGAATTAGCTACTTAAATATTTCATTTTCCGCATTACGTCCTTCTCAGTTCTGCCTTTCCATAAATTCTCGATGATATTTTCTTGTAATCATTTTTGATGCTCAATATGACCCAATTCAATTCATTTTTATTAAGGAAGGTGATATTGTGTATTTGGACGGCCCTTATCAAGGGCCTGTCAGAAATTACATAAGACGACTTGGAGGGATGAGGGTTTTGATAAAGTCTTACTTTTTCTTATGAAGAGTGGGCAATAGAAAAATATTACAAGAAAAAATGTTTGCAAGTAAGATTATAAATCTCAAGATATTAGAACTTAGAGGAAAGTCCTGCAGGATCCGTGACTGTTAGTTCTCGCGCTTCGCGCTCGATAATATATTTCCCTCGCGTTCCGCGCTCGGTCTTTGTATATTCCTTACACTTGTCTTCAGATTTTTTTTGACTGAAGGTTAAACCATCAACAACAGTAATTTTCTGATAGTGAATTCTCTTTTGTTAAAGCTCCTTCTGCTTTAACGAGCGCATTTTTATCACGTATATCGTGCTTCGCACTCGAATTGGTGCCTCAAATTGTATATCATTTCCATAAATGTATATTATTACAATTCATAACATGCATTGATATTCAGACATACGTAGTTAAATTGAATCGGTTAAGAAATGCGCATTTTTTAAACAAATTTGTTATTAAACATTTTTTTGCAACTTTTGCTGGTTTTCAAAAACTTAATTTGGTCATTTGCAATTTTATTTTGACGATTTAGAAGTGACACAACTATTATAAACTATAAAAGATAAATTCGAAACCAAAACATAAATAGTTCATTTCTTATCTAAAAAATTTAATTTTTAAATAAAACAAAAAAGAAGTTTCAACAAAATAATTAAAAATCCTTAAACAGAGATATGAATTTTTAGCCAAATAGTTGAACGTTCTACTAAAAAATTAAAAAATTAAATTATCAGATATACAAATTAATTCCCCCCAAAAAAAGAATTTTCAACAAAATAATTACACCTGAATCCAAAGAAATTAATTTTCAATTACAATGATAAATGTCTAACCAAAGAAAGAAATTCTTGACCAAATAGTTAAAATTCGAAACAAAAAGATGAATTTTTATTTAGGAAGATTAATTGTCTACCAAAAAAGTACAATTTTGAACAACGTACATATATTTTATTCCAAAAATTGAATAAGTTAATTTTCAGTCAAGAAGATTAATTCTCGACCAAAAACGACCAATTTTCTACAAAATACATAAATTTTTAACTAAAAAATATAAATGTTAATCGAAAAATGGAATCGTTACTTGTAGAGTTAAAAAACGAATTTTCAATAAATCAACAAGCTTTCAACGAAACAAATGAATTTTTAACTAAAAAAGATAACTAAAAATGGAATAGTTAGATTTTTACCAAAGAGATAAATTTTTAATTAAGAACAATAATTGTATACTAAAAAAGACGAATTATTTGAACCAAAACAGAAGAATTATTTACAAAATAAATTAGATTTCCACCAAATAGCTGAAGTTTCAACTAAAAAGCGTAAATTTGCATTCAAACATTTTTTTATAGAAAATGCCCTTTTTATTATTTATAAAAACAAGACAACGAACATACGTCTGTTACAATATCAATGTATATTATTAATTGTAATAATAATTATACATTTATTTACATTATCAACTTTTCAGAGTAGCTGCAAGTAAAGTTTGCTGAAAAATAAGAAACAAATATTAAAGTAATCATAAAAAATAAAACTTTTATTTTACAATATTTTTCTCATAAAGCAACATCTTTGAAAATAATAAAATAAAACAATTTGCTTATTAGAATATTTATAATAGTGGTAATTGTTAAATAAGGGTTATTTGCCATTCTTAATACTATACTTATACCAGATATTTAGGCATTTTTAATCAAGATAAAGTTCTTTGTTGTAGTTGAGCACCGTATGAAAGTAATTGTTTATATTAATTGTTCATAACAATTAACCTAAATCTTAAACCTAATATTCATGTTCCTGAAGTATATCTGCAATAATGCTGATAGATAGCGACTTCGAAGATAAAAAAATAATATTCTTTCTATATGTTTAAATAATAAATTTCACAGAGTAAAATTATAAAATCGGACCTAGTGACGTTCTGCAAGATTTAATTCTGAGCATTAAAAAAAACATCAAAATTGTTTCAGAATTGTAATCTGTAGTGGATTATGAACAGTCAATTCCCCATTCCTCCCACTGTGCAGCGGTACAGAAATGTGTATAATATATATCTAATAGTATAATAAAGTTGAACAGAACATAAAAAAGTTCGCATTGTGAACATTTGACTGATGCTGTTAATTTAGAAAAATTATTCTTCTTTATGGCTTTATTGAAATAAACATAGTATATACGTGTCCTTTTAATACAAGATTTGGAAACGTTTGCTAGACTTTAATTATTTTATTCATGTTTCATTACCGCTAAGTCTATATCTTGCGATCACCATCTTTGACGCCATTTTTGTAAGGGTTATGCAAACCAAAAAATCATGATATTCTTTTTCAGGGCATCAGAAAATTAGATTGATGTCAAAAATAGGAACTAGAAAGCGGTGAGTCAATCTTTCGATTTATGAACGACTTCTCCGGGGTAATCCGCACGCCCATTCTTCCTGGGGCTGCGAGACCCTAGAAAAAGAACGAAAAATCACTTGCTAGTAAAAAGTAGTGGTGATCAAAAACATTTAAATGCTCAACAATTGAACGCATCCTGAGACAAAACTTACGTTTATCCGCGTGCAATGCATGTACAATTGTATGTACATTGTACATCTCCTACGCGTAAAGCCGAGTTTGGTATGTGTCGTCACGGAATCCACTCGGCTTCGATCTATCGAAACTCCTGAAAGCACACAAATTTGTAACACCGCGTGAAACTCAACGAGATGCGAATTCCCCCACGCTCACCTATCCAGAAACAGTAGAAATATATTGTCTGGAATATCACGCTCAGTAGAGACATTAGCGCGAACGTTTCAAATCTCGACAGTCAAGTGCACGCGCATTCATCTACTTGACCACATACTTGTTACAGACCACCGCGGACTTTGAAACTTCCCATCCTATTGACTGTGCGTTCCAATTGAACAGTTACGAAAGGTCTAATCAATGCGTCAATTTTAACGCCTTTAGGTTGATTTAGGTAGAGCAGGGCTCATTAGCAGTAATTATTATTTAAATAAAACAATTATTAATAAAACATTAAACCGTTTCCCTTTCGGGGTAGGCGTAACTCTTTTGGTGGAGACGGGAGTAGTGTGAGGAAGGGGTTACAGAATTTTTAGACTAATATAGAATTCTCGTGTTATTTATTCAAATAACACTTTCATTCCGCAACACTGCTGGCATACTTCTCTAGCTTCTTTACCGTTCATGCATTTTTTATGCAGGCTCTCGTGTTTCCATGGCTTCTTATGTCTCTTCTAAGTATGGTCTCATTCAAACATTCTAAGCATTCTTTCCGCGGTCTGCCTCTGGGCACGCTGCCATTCACTTCGCCTTCATACGCTTGTTTCGTTAGTCGTTCGTCTTTCATACTCTCAACATGACCGAACCATCTTAGCCGATTTATTTCCTATGTGTCAACTAGCGTATCTTCCGCACCAGATTCTTGAAGGATTATCTCGTTGCTCTTATCTTTTTCTTGGTAGGTCCATGTCTCGCTGCCGTATAGTACAATCGGTACAAATATAGAATTATGTATTGCTATTTTAACCTTATTTCATATATATTTTTACTTCTGATAAGAGGGCCTGCTCTACCAATAACCTTCTTACTTACGTTTATGCGTCTATCTAACTCCTCATCTATCTTTCCGCCCCTGGTAAATAAGCTAGCACGGTATACGATTTTATCAACTTGTTCAATTGTCTCATCATTTAAAATAATTTTGCATATTGTGTTCTCACACTCCTTAGAACACCATAGTTTTTGTTTTATTTACACTAATTTTGAGGCCCATTCTCTTCATGCTTGCATTCAATTTATTCAACATTCTTTGCAAATCTTCGATAGATTCTGCCATGACAACCTTATCATCTGCTAACGCTAACCCCGTACCCTTAATGTTTCGAGATCCACACCTTCTTCGTCGAAAAGAGCCATTCTTAAACACTGCTACATAAATAATATAAATGGCCATGAAGACATAACGCATCCTTTTCTGACGCCTTGCATAATATCGTACCAGTCACTCAATTTCCCATTTACGCTTACACTCGCTTTGCTACCCGTACATTGCAGTCGCTTTTATCTCGCTTTCTTTTGTATATTAGTACGATAATCGCTTTTTTCCAATCATCTGGGACTTCTCCTATTTCGATGCATAAATTTATCAATTCGCATAGTCTGTGTGGTATGTACTCGCCACCGAGTTTAAGCATTTGAGCGTTAATACTGTCTACCCCAAAAGCCTTACCGTTTTTCAAGTTCTTCATTATATCCCTAACGTCAGTGACACAGACTTTCTCAATTGAGTTTCTAACGCACTGTGTGCTACATCGCAGTTGTGGTTTCCTATAGTTTCATCTGCGGCTTGTCCCCTAAAATGGTCTCTGAAAGCGTCTATAATCCCGCCTGACTCATACTGCATTTCCCCTATACTATTTCTCATGTTGTCAAATTCTGTACTCTTATTTCCCTCCATTGCTTTATAAAGTAGGTTCTTGCTTCCTTCAAAGTAGTTTTGTATTTTCTTCTCTTCTTCTGCTCTAATTTTACCTTTATTTTCCTTAATTATTCTTTTGAGTATCCTAATTTCGTATCTGCAGTCATTTTTACGTCTATTTCTTTCCTCATCGTTAAGACCTACCATATTCAAAGTTCTCCTGTACGCTTCATAGTCCATGCGCCTTCCATATCTTTATTTTGTATAAACGCCTCCCAAGTTACCTTACTTATGCTGTCGAATATCTTATTTTGGAAATCTATTCGCACATCCGGTTTCTGTAGGTTTCTCAATTTTGATTCGGGTTTGTTTTGTTTTCCTGGTTTTCTTTTTTCTCCATCATCGACCTAAGTTAATTTTGAATATGATAAAACAATGGTTTCATAATTTAATTATTGACAATAAGCTGCATCTGGATCGCAAAGCCCCAAATTTAATTGAACTTAGGTATCGTCCATAAACTACGTTCCCCTTCTAGGGGAGGGGGGTCTTCAAAAAACCTTCGGTTGGTAACGGTAGGAGGGAGGTGTCCCAGTTAAATAGCGTTATACGTATATTAATTAACCTTTTAGAATTTAGACAATTTCTTTGTGCGAGTACATATTATCTTAAAGTTTTTATATTATGTTAAAGTTCATATTCGTCTTTTTGTAGTAAATTATTCTTTTTGTTTAAAAGTGCATCTTTTTAAGTTGATACTTTAACTTTTTGGTTGAGAAATATGGAATTTGATTAAAAGTTGATCCTTTTTAGGTAAAACTTCAACTTTATGTTTGAGAATTTTAAAATATTATTAAAAAATTCGTCTTTTTTATAGTAAAATAATATTTTTGTTTGAAAGTTCATCTTTTTAGTTGAAAATTCATCTTTTTCGTTCAGAATTTTTGCATTTTGTTAAAAATTCCTTTTTTTCGGGGATAAATAATCCTTCTGTTTAATAATTCATCCTCTTGGGTAGAAATTTAACAACTAGGTTTTATTTTACAATTGAACTACTTTTTCAGAAATTAAAAAAAAATTCTTTTTTTCTTAAAAATTCAACTTTTTGGTTGAGAATTCTTGAATTTTGTTCGAAATTCGTTTTATGGTAGAAAATTAATCCTTTTGTTTAAAAATTCATCTTTTTGGATATAAATTCAACAACTAGGTTTTAAAGTTTAACTTTTTTTCTGAAATTACCTATTCTATTTTTAGTCGAAAATGGTTATTTTTTAAATAAAAATTAAACTTTTTTTAAGACTGAACTATTTTGTTGAAAATTCGTTTTTTGTTCTAAATTAATCTAGTTGAAAATTTAACTTCTGAGTTAAAAGTTCTTGTATTTAGTTGTAAATTCGTCTTTTTCGGTATAAAATTAACGGTTTTATTAAAAGTCCATATGGGTCATTCCATGTGAAATTTATACTCAAATTTTAGATTTCATTCGAGTAATTTTTTTCGATTCTTCGTCAAAAAATATTTGATACCTATTCCGTCTTTTTTTGTTTAATGCATTTTTTTCGGAAATACGATTTTTTGAATATTTTAGGCATTTAAAATATCTCAATTTTGAAACTTCTATTGCTAAAAAACTACTGCTCGAATTGAAATTTGATCTATACATAAAAGTTAGGGTTTTTTGTCTACTTTTTAATTATAAATGATTTATTATAAAACTCATTATACTTCTTAAAAAATTTAACAACAAGAAAATTAAAAGTTAAATATCTCGAAAAAGGTAGTTTTTTCCGTGATTTTTTCTCATAATCTTTGAACGATAACAATGATAAATCAATT